>VWPU01004586.1:0-43151 GCA_013398955.1 Callaeas wilsoni
CCCGGCCGCCGCCCGCCGCCCCCAGCACCCCGCCGCTGCCCGCCTGGCCCACTGCGGCACACGCTACCTCCTCCTACAAGATCTACGTCCACGACTCGGCGCCGTCCTGGACCTTGTCTCCCTTCCAGGAGTCGACCACCACCACGCCGGAGGCCAGCACGACCCCCAAAACCCGTAAGTGTCGCCGGCCGCCCCGCGCCCTCGGGCCGCCCGGTGCGCGCCTCGCCCCGTCCAGACCCGGCGTTGGCCGAGCGCCGGCGGGGTCGGGCCAGGGCGATGCGTCGGTCGGAGGTGGGTGCCGTGTCGTTCCCGTGCGGTTGCTGCCATGCGGGAGGCCGGAGAGCTCCGAAGTTTGCGCTTCTTTCTCCCTTCCCTGCTTGCGCCCCCTTTTTACCCCCGGCAAGTTCCCTGCTCGTGTGATGGATGTTGAGGCAGGAGCAGCCATTTGAGGAGACTGCTTTTCATTGTGGATTTAGGAAGGATGCAGACCCACTGCCCCCTTTCCCGTTCCAGGCTGGTCTGCGAAAGGTACTTAGGAGATGCTGGGAGGTATGTGATCGAGAGGGACCAGTGATGACCCCCCCAGAAGGGGCAGTGTGGAGAGAGTGGTCTGCAGTAGTTGCGGGGTGGATTGTGCATGTGCTTCTCTGCTGCTGACGGAGTTTGGCTTCCCGCACACTCTTCTCCCTTGAAACGAGGGCGGGCTCCGCAGGGATGCTCTCTCCGTCCCAGTGCCCGGCTCCTGCAGGAGCTGCTGCCAGCTCCGCCAGGAAGGAGCCCGGGGCACCCCGCGGATATGCAGACCCATCCCAGCGCTTTGCCGGCTCCCGTGTGTAGCCGCAGCACCGTGTCGCCGTAACTATTTTTTTTTTTTTTTAAGCAGAGGAGGGGGCTAGTTCTCCGATTGATGCTTGGTAGCTGGTTCTTCCTCCCCTCCCAGGAGCAAACCTAAGGATTCGGGCTAAAGCTGAAAATTCGATTGGTCTGGGTGCATCAACTTTCAGCTTCTCATAAAGGTTACTTAGGACAAATGCAATCCTTGCCAAAAGAACTTGTCTGCGATGCTATTTAGTGAAATGCTCAATTGTACTGTATTATAGTATTCTTCTGTGCCTTCTTGGATGCAGTAGAGGAAGTGAAAAGCCGGGTGTCCTCCATTAACTCTTAGTTGCTGCTGCTGGGAATGTCAGTTCGATTGAATCGCTTTTACAGCCCTTTTGTATGCTAATGTGGAGGTATTCTGCTGGAGGATTTTATTAGAAAGCAATATGAACTTTATTTTGTCTATTAAATCTATTCGTTGGTAGGCACTGGGGCAGAGAGTATAGGCAGTGCAAGCTGATCTTGTGAATTGACAAAACTGGGAGAACAGCAAATTGGATGTGTATGTGTGGGTGGGTGTGCAGGTGGCGGATGGCTAGAAATGATTACGAATAAAACTACCACTAAATCAGAAGAGCTAATGAGGCAGTAACTCGTTTCACCTGTGTCTGCCACAGTAATTGAGGGAGAAGCATCCCTTACAGGTGTGTCCAAGCCTGCACGTTCTGTAGGTACAACCTAAGGTAGTCAGAAGTTACCAGAAGGAAAATCTTTTGTGGAGCTCAACCCGACCTGTTTCAGTCGGGTGCAGGGAGCCGTATAGGGCACTTCTTAAAAACAAAACAGCAAATCAAGTCAGATTTTCAACCCACATCTCTATTTTCAATCCTTGTGTGAACCAGATATGCTACATGGTTCTTCAAACTGCTGTGTGTGTACATCTGCCTGGGCTTGCTAATGGGATCTGTCAGGGTCTAAATGCTCCCTTGCAATCTCTTCCTTTCTTCCCTTTCTGTCTCGTTGGATATGTAAGAGAAATCCACAGCAATTTCCGCCCCTCTAGGCTGTCTCCTTACAAGGTATAGAGGGCAGGAATATCCTGATTAATAAATAATGTTAAGCTGGCAGGACTGTCTTCCATGCAAGACACACAAAGGAAGAAGAAAAACCACAATCTTGAAATGTTCCTGGCAGTTGCAGAGCTTCCTAACTATTTTTTGTTTTAGGGAGGCTGCTGATACCTTTTACAGCAGGGTGTTTCCCTTCATTAAATGCAGCTCAGTTATAGGATGGAAATGCAAGAAGTGCAAATCCAGCAGAAATTGACCCTGTTTGGGCACATTGATAGCAGAGATTATCATTAATGGAAGATTAAATAGATTACATAAAAAAGGATTTGAATTTGTAGGGCATATGAACATTTTTTTAAAGCCTACAGCTGCACTCTCCTGATACATATAAGCATCTCTAAGGATACATGTAAAATTCTTTGAGGCTGCAGTATCCACTGAGGGGAGAGAAAGGAGAAATGCAGTCTTTGTGCTGTGGACTGCTGACATGGTGTGACCCCAAAGCAAGTATCTGCATCTGCCATTAATAGCTCTCAGTAAGAAAGGGAATTTTTTTAAAAACGAATTCATCCTAATTTTCCCAGGTTGAGCTGCATGTTCCTTCTGTGCCCGTTGTTCCAGCTGCTATTGAAATGAAAGTCATGGATCCTGTTGTACCTCGTGAATACCAATCTGACACGAATCTCATGCCCCAGCTTTCAAAATAGTGCACACCCTTGTGTCATCCTCTGGCTTGGCAAGGCACATATGTGGGCAGGAGTCATAGGTTATTTAGCATTTCACAGCTTTTAAGAAAAGAAGCAGCTATCTTTATTTATACTGGTTTGTGTTGTAGTTTATTTGATTGTTTTAACATATTAAAATGGGCTCAAAACAGGACTTGGGAAAATGGAAGGCAAATCAGGAGTTATTTCTCCAGAAAGCCAGATGATTGCCCACCTGAATAAATGTTGGTAAAGCCTTTTCTCTGTGTGTGTATTCAGCTGAGGAGATGTTGTGAAATCTCTCTTTTTTGTGGGTGTGCATAATGACAATAATTCTTGGTTGTGTTTCACTCAAAGTCAAGCTATCTGTTAGCTGCTTTGAAAGTTCTTGATGAAGATCCTTCAGGTTCTGACTAAGCAAAAGCCACTTACTCATCAAATCTCACTCTGTATCTTGTGCCTGTGTGTGTTTTCCACGATCAAGTGTGGACTATGGCTTTTCAGCCTAAGCCTCTTCATCCAGTGCTCAGTGTAGAAGTCAGTCACTGATTTAGAAGGATAGTCCAGCCTGTAGATCAGAAAAATCAACCAGCAGACTGGAACATGCCAGTGAGGTTTTATTTTTATCAAGCCATTGGTTTCATTTCTAAAGAGTCATGCCCTGATTTTTCCAATATGCATTTTTCATGGTATTCTGGGTTCTTCAGTAATGCTATTATCCTTAAATTGAGATGCTGTACTTACAAGAAGTCCTGTGTGAATTCAGCTATGAAATAGCAATGTGAGTTCTCTTGTGTTCATATGACCAAAGGCTAATGCAGAGAACTGAGATCAGGCAGGTGGGGCTCAGCTAATGCATAGTAACCAAGAAAAGAGATGTTACAGAACACCTAATCAATATATCTTGTGAAGTCCAATTGCAACGGGTTTTTTTGTGAGTCTGAGTATACTTTGATTTCCTGCTAAAGATTTCTGGTCCAGTCGTTTATCCTCGTCATATCTCTGACTGTTTGTTATGCACGGCATGGGTTCAAGTAACAAGCATCTGGCAGATGCACTGCTACCAGCACTGACATTTTGGTAAAAGCTGTTTGTTTTATTTTGCACTGACTCAAATATCTTTTTCACATTAAGGATGACACTTAGATGGAACTGCGGGGTTTTCACCAACTGGAGGGTGTTGTGGGAGGTGCCAAACCGTAGTAAAACCAGACCTACTCTTCCCAGAGCTCTGAAGCGTTCTGCCAGCAAATGACATGGATCGCGAACACTTCGCATGATGAGCGTGAGCTGTCATTGAATCCAGGGAAGCACACGTGACTGCGAAGCACGTGCCTTTAGCATTAACTGAGATTAATATGCCAGTTAGCTATCAATTTTAAATGCTTCAAAAGCTGTTGAATTGGAGAAAAAATACTGAGGCAAACAACTGGTAGTTGAAGAGCATTTGCTGCGTCTTCATTCTCACTAACTTTCTATTCACATACCTTTAGTCAGTACTACAGACATGACTAGATTTGTGTTTCCCCATCTTAAATACTTGTTGACAGGAAGGCTGCCATCAAGGTAAAAATAACAAATACAGATTTGCAGCCACATCACTGAAGTGAAAGTTACTGTAATTTTTTTTTCTTATTTTACAGCTGTAACTTGCTTCATCTGTTTCGGTTAAGTTGGATGACACCGGATTTAATTCCGTTTTCCATTTTTAATCTTCTTTATAATTAGGGACTAGAGCAGCTATGACTGAATTCATAAAGAAGTGGAATATTCAAATAAGCCCCACTCAGATACATACATTGATTCTATTCAGATATATTTCTTTCCTCTTCCCCTTATTAAAGTGATCCTTGGAATCCTATGACCTAGAAGAGCTTGCACAGCACTGGCCCGATGAGTGGAAGGGATATGGCTGAAATTATTCCATGCTGATTTTTAACCCTGAAGGAAATTCTTTCGGGGACTGTAAAGTTTGTCATTACATTGATTTAACCTGTGATCACTGGTTAAAGCAAAGCCTTGCCTTTTATTAGGCATATTTTTTTTTGCATCTATACAAGGACATTATGTGATATATTATATGTTGACAACAGAATACCATTATTAAATTAGAGTATTGATTCATTGCAAAGGATTATGCTAGAGTAATGTGGATGGTTTATCTAAACCCACAGAAAATGGAAATTAAAAATTAAAGCAAAGGACCTGTCTCTATCTACAGTATTGTGTCTAGTGTTGCAGTGCATTTATCATATGACTCATTGCTTTGAAACCCCCTGCAAAGCCCAGTAAACACATGGATTGCTGTGGGTTTGGTCTTCTCTTTCAGTTTCATAGCCCGTGAGGTTTTCAGGAAGTACCTGAAACTACCAATGTTTGGTTTTGGTGATTTCTTCTGTGATTGTTTTGGAAACAAGCTGCACAAGGAAAAGTGGGTAGTAAAATCCTGTGGGATGACTTGGTCACAAGCATATATAAATAAATTGGTTAAAAGCAGAGGCTTATTTGTCTCTGAGCCTGGTGGTTTCTTTTTGAGCTTGTGTTTGAACAACTTTTTAATACTGTGCACATGTGTGTGCACACACAAAACATAAACATGGATTTGTGCATTTGCATAGTGCCAGTTTTTGAGGAGGATCAGGATCTCAAAGCCTGTAGTAACCCCAGGACCAGTCTTTGGCTGCTTTGGTTCTGCTGCTTGTCCGTTCAGAAAAGAAACCCAGAGGTTTCATTGGAGCTAGTTGGACTGAATGCCAAGCTGAAGTGCATCTTTTTAAATTTGGAAGTCTCTTTCAGGTTCTGCTGTGTGAAAGGGATTTGTAGTCACTGTTACTATTAAGCACAAGTGCTTTTTTGTTATTATTTTGCATTGCAGGAGTAGACAAAACACAGTTAGGAAAAACAATGAAATACTTTGTGTTATGGAGATGTTTTCTTCCTGCAAGGGACTTAGTTCTTGGATCAATATGGCGAGGGTTGGAAGTGTCATTTAACGAGACAGATGTGCTTCAGATCAAAACTGGAGCTGTGTTTTCTCATTGCTCAACTAAATTTCCAAGCTGGCGAGCTCATAAACCTGCTTTCTTACTTTTATCTTCCGCTTCACACCTAATCTCAAGGCACCCCACTGAGCAAAGTGCATCTTCATTGGAGGAAAGGAGCTTCCTGTGAGGGTGGAGCGAGGGCACTTCCACCCTGGCCAAGACAGAGGATGAACATTCAGGTGGCTTCTCAGTAGCACAGAGAAAGTAAATGCACATAGGTGGGCAAGTGCTTTTTGAATGGGTTTCTTCTTTCCATCACACAGGTTTCTGGGGCCCCTTGGTAGAATGCCTTCAAGGGGAAAAAATTGAATAAAGCAGCCACGAGGAAAATTAAAATAGCAGCTGCACTTATAAATTTCCATGTCCTTTTCACGGAAGAAATGCCTAGTTGGATCAAATCTTCCTGGTGAAATTTGGAGGTGGCAGAGAAGAATATATTAACTAAATGCTTATTGCTAACTGTTTAAATGATTGTTTCTGAACTTTTTCAATATACTCAATATTACCGTAGTAATGTTTAAAAAATACAGATAAAATAATTCTTCCAGTATTCCATCTTTTCCGTCCTCTAAGATTGGTATTTTGGATTTCCAAAGCTGTGTTTCTCGCGTAGCATTTAAATAGGAGGATCCCATGACTTTCAGGTCTTTTTCACAATGCATTTCTTCTGATACCTGGTGTTTTGGGTGGTTTGGTGGTTTTTTTTTTTGTTTGTTTGGTTTTGTTTGTTTGTTTGTTTATTTTGTGTGTGTGTGTGGATATCCTGACTGCTGACTGTAGGAGATAAACTGTTCAGCTTCAAAGATAATTCACTTCATATCGTGTTGAGCAACCGATTTTTAAGTCCAAGTTGATTTATGTTTTTTCCTCAGAGTGTTTTTATTTTTTTTATTTCTGCAAGAGTTAAACATTTGGGGGAAAGCTCAGGTAGAATGGAAAAGGCTCGCTGTGCAAAAAAAACATAGCTGGGTAAAACGATAAAGTGAAACTTTGGTTTGGAATACTTGAATTCTGCTTTGGCCTCTGTAAAACCAACCCTGAAACCTTCAAAGTCTCCTCTTTTTAATTTAACATCTTTTTGTTTGTTAGTTTTTGGATTTAGGGCTTTTCTTTTTCTTTTAAAATTTGAATTAATCTCTTGGCAATTCTAAGGACCCTACAGTTGTGTCCCATCCCCACCTGCCACTTGTATTTTCTTCTCATAGGAAAGATACACATTAGCAGTGCAACGTGGTAGGTGCTTTTTGTAGAAAAATTAATTAGTATTTTAGCCTGTATGAAAATTCAGACCTTCTACAGAGGCATTTTGTAACTCTTATAGTAAAGCATTGAGAAAAAAATATCCTGATGGTATTCTGTGTAGATGTTGTGCTGAACAAAGTAGTTCACAGTCTTCCATTTTTTATGATGAGATTGCTATATGACCAAGAGTTTTGCCAACATTATAGGCCCAGTTTAGGGTGTGCTACTGATGCATTTTCTGTTTTGTAGAGTTATGCATCTGCAGAATCAGGGCCAATTTATGTGAACATCTGTGTGATTAAATGTGTTAGTCTGTCTTAGATTGCAGTGTGAGTGCTTGCAAAACATGCCTGTGTAAGTAAATGTACATCAGCTTTTTAAAAGCTGCCAACATTATTTAAATGTGCTTATTAGAACCGAGCTTCCATTAGAGCATTTTCTTTCTCTGTGTATGTGTGTGTGTTTCCTACTTGAAAAATATACCATTATCCTGTTTATGCTTTGCCTGAAATGAGTTCTGTAGTAAAATCTTTGTGTTCTGAAGGACTGTAGTTGCTTAGCTATGGACTGTCACAAGACACGTAGGTCATGAATCCTTTTACACATCACTTTTAAATTATTTCTTTTCCTGATTTTTGTTTTTCATTATTCTTGAGAATATTTCTGGTTTCGTAGTTTTTCTCTGTATTATGTTCTCAGCTAGATATATGCCAAAACTGACTTTTTCATGAAGCTTCTAGAAAAAAAATGCTTTCTAAAACATTAGGGATGGCAACGTGTATTTTAAGAGCTAGTTATTTTCTGAAACCAAAATTATTGTTCTCTCCACAGCATCATTCCTGTAAAAGTTCAAGATTCTAGTTCAGCAAGAACTGAGCCTTGATTGCTGGCTGTTACCAGATAGAGGGGCTATAGCACTGTGTAATAGCAAACCATTAAATTAGTATTAATAGCAAATAGCCTCTTTTCCAGATCTGAGTATTGTCACTGATGTCAGAATGTGTGAGGCAAGGATTGAGATGAGGTGTGTTATTCTCCTGGAAGGATGCTGCTGGTCTACTTTCGCTGCAGTGACAAGTGGTCGACAAGGAAGGTTGAAAATGTTCAGCCTGAATTTGCTGTGCTGCTTCTAAATGTAATCAAGATTTTAACAAAAACGAGAAACTTGTACTGAAAAGAGTTGCTAACCTGGAAAAGTGCTGCATTGTACAAGGCTAATGGTTACTTGTATCTCCCAGTTCAGTGCACAGGAAAACAGCATTTCCAGCAGTGTGCTCAGGGTGCCTCAGAGTTGTAGCAAACTGCCCTTCCCAGTGGCTGAGTAATATCACTGAATATTAGAAAAGCCGTGGGGAATCTTTGTTTCCTCTCCCCTGGTGAATTACAGTACAAGTGGTTAGTGGGTTATCGTTAGAGTAGCACTAAGCTATCCCAGAAGCTTTGACTAGGAATTGATTGTGTAACACTTGCTAAAAACAACCTAGTAATTGTCTTCCAAAGGGGTTGCTTCGTTAGGTTTTTTCTAAAGAGTAGAGTTGCATGGAGAGAAAATTAATTTTCTTGTTCAATCTGTGAGTGAATTCACAGAAGAGAAGCCGGGGTTTTGTTGGAAACCCAGAGATGAGCTGCACTGAACTGGTACGGTGATTTTCCTGCCAGACTTTGCTCTGCCAGGGTTCAGTGGGCAGTGGGCTCAGGAACTTAGCTGAGGGGATTATGCTGATGAGTGTCAGCGCTCCTGATTTAGAAGGGTAGAGGTACTTTTATAATTATTTCATAAGTAGCTAAACCGCATTAGTCTTTAGCCTGAAATCTGGCCCAGATACATAATGGTCATAGTGGTAAAAGTTCAATCCCCTCGGGGTTTTTTGTATTTTTTTTGGTTTCTTTTTGGTAATAACTAGGAAGCTTAAATGCAATGCATAAATACATACAGCAATGATTTTTTCCTTAAGCAGATTGTGTTTCTTTTGCTTTTAGATTTCAATCTTTATTTTATTACTTATTATAATAGAGCATACAACACATTTCACAGGGTCAGCTGCTTATTTGTAAGCTGTCTCAGTGTAATGAAGTTGGTTGTAATTAGTTTTCATCCTTAAAAAAATGTTAGTCAGAAAAATACAGGTCGGAAATCAAAACAATTTTTAAATTATGCTGTTTAACAGGTGAAAGTAATCATTGATGCTGTTTCTGAGTTTATAATAGACACACTTTTAAATTCACTGATTATGTCAAAGTAGCGATAGTAAAATGATGCAGTCTGCTACTGCCCGAGGCTGTGCTTCTGCAGCAGGTTTTCACAGTGCACGTGGGCTCTCTTTCTGCTCCCTCTGTTAGGAGGTCATACCTTTGCCTCTACTGATAACCTTCTGAGCAGTGAGGACCTTGATGCCCATCATCATAAACCGAGGGAGAAAATGCAGCATTCACAGGATACCCTCGGTCTCATTTGTACAGGGGAGGGCGAGCATTCGCTGTCCCCTTGCCTAGAGGGGAGGGGCCGGGTGGGCAGCAGAGCCGATGGGGTGAGCTGTGCCCAGGTTGGCCAGGTCTGGGCACACACCACCTGTGCCCTGCCTCTGTCAGCATCAGCTGTCCTGCCTTGTTCTCTGCGAACACACAGAGGGAAAGACGTGCTTCTAATCTGGAGCACGTTCTTTACAGAGCCCTGCTTGCTCCTAAATGAAAAGCATGAATAGTAACTTAATATTTTAAATTGGTTTTAGAAGTATCTGCCTGCAGTAGGGAATTCTTTCAGGTTCTTGGATTTAATCTGAATATATGAAGCTGGAATGCTAGTGTGTGATCTGTTTAAGAGAAGAAGAGTTTGATACTGTAATTGTTATTTTATGGGAGGCTGAAAAGATCACTTGCACTTACTGGATTTCAGTTTTTGGGTACACTACAAGGCTTGCTTGCACCTTGTGTTTGCATACATTTGGAAGGCTGTCCTCTGTCACCTTGGCAGATGTAGGGGATTTGTAGCCAGCCACAGCTTTGCTACTGTAAGGTGGATCTATAAATATGAACTGAACACACACAGATTGAGGAGCTACTGAGCTCCTCATTCCTGGTTTGTTTACAGTGCAGAATTTGGAACCATGAACACATATTTATTTAAATTTTACAATAATTAAAATACATTTAGCCCTGATTTTACCTGGATACTTGACTGCTCAGTGATGTACCTATAGAAAATAAAGTGTATTGGACAGGCCTAGCGATAAAATTCTTTACTAAAGAGATGATGCTGGGTAGAGTCCTACAGTGAGGATGAGGAATGTTAGGTGATCAAAAGATTAATAACCCTTGTGAGGTGTTTCATTTGCACATGGTGAGAATTTTGGCTGCTTAAAAGCAGTGTGGATTTATTAGGGAGCTTATTTTTTTAAAATGCTTTTAAGAAGATACTGTAAGATTATATCTAATTAATTAGACACATTTGAATTATTCAATTAGAGATTATTTTTCTACCACCTCTTAAAATTATAACACTCTCTTAATATTTTTTTTCACATTTGTAATCCTGTTTATAAATGCAATCTATATGACAGCATAGACTCTTGGACTTTTTTCCTGACTCCTTAACAAAAAATTTCCTGTATTTTTGTGTTGTGGAATAGAATTAGAATCTGAGGAACTCGTGTAACTGAGTATTCAGTAGGAGCTGTAGGCTGGTCAATAGTTCTGTAAGAATCACAGCAGGAAGCAGGATAGACCACAGACAGGCACAAGATTGAATGTTTTACATGAGAACTCTTCACTGAGAGGAATTTAGAGTTCATACATAAAGAATTTCTTCTAATGATCACCAGATTTTGGTTGAACTCTTTATTGGCAAAGTGGTGGTTAAAAGCTGCTAAGTTCAGTTTGACTCTGCCTAAATAGAAGTTGGGAGAATCAAAACATAAATAAAGGAAATCAGGAGGATATCAAATTAAATATATGTGACATACAATTTCAGTAGCTGTTAAGGAAAATTTTTTAACGTAAAAAACCCCCAGCAAACCCCAAATCCCAAACGTGACAGCAGAGATTCACCAGCATTTCACCTTTTTGTTCGTTACTTTGTATAATGATTTCATGCATTACATAACTCAGTAACTTTCCCCACGAGGTACAGAAAAAGCAGTCTCGTAGTGCGTAGGTGGAGATCCTTCTCTGAAGGCAGCGCTCGGGCGTGAATAACCCGCGCGGCACTGCCTGCTCCGGAGCTCTGCCCTGAGCTGGTACGGCTCAGCAGTCACCCTCACTTTCCCCTTCCGCCAGAAAAAGGGTGGCTTTAGCGGTGTGGAGCTGTTCTAATAGTCAGCTGTTACAGAATGACTTCTTTCTCACTAGTTGAGCTTGCTTATTGGTCTGCTGTTCATCCCAAAAAGTTGTTAAAACCTCAATGAAGGTGAAAGATCTGAGACTGTTGGTTGCCGGAAGTTATGGCACCAGGAGTGGTCCCTTCCTTTTCCTCAAGCTCAGGTTTTCTTATTTGTGAAATAAAGACATGGTGAAGAGGTACAGATGAGAAGTGAGGTGTTTCTTAATAAATCTTCAAAAAATAAGAAGGAAATATACTTCACAAGTGTTGTTTTAAATTTCAGAAAGTACCTGATATCCTCGATTGTTCTGTTGCTTGAGTGTCTGATGATATCCAATAATTGTCTGACAGTGAAATCTGTTGGACCTAAATACCAAAGAGGAAGGGAGAGAAGCTTCTATTTTTTTGGGTGATTTAAAAATATATCTCCAAAGATAGCCAAGATCTGTCCCCATCTGACAGGAGGGCAGGGCCGTCTGTGAGACACCGTAGCAAGCCACTTACTCTAGTTAGTAATTCTTTATTTTTGTCCTGCAGTGAGTGGAATCAGGTTTGAATTTGGGACACTCATTAGGCCAAAGCCTGCCATTATGACAACCTCATTTAAATCTTTTTAGCTTAACTTTATAATCACTTGTCACTGGGAATTTTAGTAACTACTATGTTTTATATTGCTGTCTTGTTATATTTTAGAACCAAAGTGTTATTGTTGCCATATCTCACATCAAAAGGAAGAAACACTTTCAGTATGGTGTAGTCTTCTATAGATAGAGTCAAAATGCTCTCTGAGTAGGTGGGATCCTAATCCAAATCCAAACCCAATGAGATAAGTGAGAATAAGTGGGCTCTAGCTAACATTTAAAATAAACAGTTACAAAGGAGTGATTTGCTTAGCCTAGTCTGTTGTTCTGCATTTGCTCATAGTTGACTTTTATGAAGAGTAACTATGTTGCTCTCTTAAAAAAAAACAACTAACAATAAAAATGCATTTGTTAGAGGGAATCTCAGATGGAGAATAAGACAAGTTTTATGGGAGAGGAATTGTAGTAGATCAACCAACACAACTGGAGAAAAATTGGCAAATGGTTTTTTAGTATGTCTTTTTTGACCTCCTTCCAATAGTAAGATTCCAGTGTCAACAAAGTTTGAGTTGTTTGTTGTTGCTTAAATTAGCTGAAAGAGTTTCTCATAACTTGAACTGATACACTTAGCTTTCAAGTGTAAATAGGTAAGCTTGCTAAATGCTTTATTTGCTTATTTTTCCTCCTGTGAGGTTTGGGGTTTAAAAACAATGTCTGTAGCAAAGAAACTTACTAGTGGTGGGCAAGAAACTGTTTAACATCTTAAAATGGTTGTGTACTCAGTATTTTGGAGAAAGGTTTAGTATCATTCATTATTACTAAGGATAAATACTGTATTAACACCTAGATGTATGACCCCAACACACACATTCTCGTTGAAGACTCACTCATTACGAATTTCAAAGCCTGTATGAAATGATTTACACCAGTGCTTGAAAAACATGTTTTGGTAATAGCCTTTTTAATGCCTTGAGGGCATTTAATTGCCATTAAGTGGCACAGTCTGCTGTTTGGAATGGAGAGCTGGGAGTATTTCAGTTGCAAATAGGATAATGGAGTGGATTGAAAACAAGGAGGTGTAATAACGGAATAGATCTGTGATATTAACAATGAAGTTGGCATCCTTTTTATGACCAGAGTATAAGGTGTGTACCCCACAAGGCGGGCTATCTGTTTCCAGGCAGTCAGGGGTTTCCTGCAGGCGGCTGACTACTGAAGCCTGCAAATGGCCTGATGTGGGACACGCTGAAACTCTGCAGTCTGGAGCAGTCGTGCCTGGCTCCTTTGACTGAATGGTGGGCTAATATCTGTGTAGAAGGGTTTTGTCAGTGGTTTTGTATTTTATATTTTGCATGACTCTCAGTGCTTCTGTCAGTCTTGATTTGGTAAAAAAATAAATAAATTTACAGTTCTGCAAAGTCCCAGGTACTCTTTCTGTAAACCATGGGAAGCTCTACCAAGTGCCTGACTTCTCACAGAGCTAAGCAGTTGATTGTGTAGCTAGTGTGCATATTCACTGGGGAGGGCATCACAGAAAGGGTGATTTTTAGATAGTTTTGTAAAAATACCTTAAAAAACCAACATTTGGTATATTTAGAGCTTTTGCATGAAATCAGGATGCAATCAAAGGAGGATTTGGTACTGCACATCTTAAAAATTAACTGTAGGGTTGGGCTTCAACTTGCAATAGGTATGAAATCTAAAATACGCTGATATAGTCGCTTCTCAAAGCATAGACCATCATAACTACATGGAAATTTCATGGATGGGTTCTGTGGAACCTTTTAAATAGGGACATGTAGTGGTTATTCCCAAGTGATATATTATTCGGAGGGTATGTACATAATAAACCTAACAGGAGCCGTCTTTCTTCGTTTCATGTTTTTGACGTGTGCTATGCTACTGTGCTCTGCTGATGCAGTGAAATTGTGAATGCTGTTTTCAGTGTTCTGTGCTGGTTCTGCCATTGCTGCTGTTCAGTTCTGCTGTTCCAGAAATACCCAGGGAGAACAGGACAGTAGAGGTAGGAGCAGAGGTCTTATGCTGAGAGGAAATGAGAGAGACCAATTTAGAAGGTCAGGAGATTGGAAGAGCCAGTGGAACAGTTTGTATTGTGAATATTTAGCGTGCTTTCTCTTAGGCCTAATTTATTATGATAAGGCTCCTGCCAGCGGGGGAATTATTGAAGAGCTAAGCAGGAAATTGCCCCAGGGTGATGTGCTGTGCCCATAATCAGGTGATATAGTCAGGGAACAATTCCTGTTGTGCTCTCCAGCGTAGGATCCTGTGGTGTTTCTCCCAGGGATTCTCCTGGAATAGGTGATACTCCCAAACAGAAAGAATTAATACGGACTAGAGAAAGAATTTGGCATATGGCGGGATATTTCAGCGCATCTTTTCAATTTCCCAAACAAAAAGATTTCCTAGCCAGTTGAGCCTGTTGTTTTGTCCGTGCTGCCTCTGCACTCTGTGTTGAATGAACATTTTATTGTCATCATCCTCATCCACCTGAGTGTTGTGTCTCTCCACTCTGGAACCTTGTTGAAAAGCTGCCATGCATCTCAATGAACAGGGAATTGTTCCCAAAAGGTCGTGTCCACCTTAATGGGGTTCACATAAATTAATATTTTTCTTCTAGTATTATTTCATCCAAAATGCTGATTTTCAAAAAAATTATCATGAAGGGCAGTCCTGTCTTTTTATAATTCTATCTTATAAGAACTCTAAATTCAGAATGTCTTTTGAAGTTACTGTGGAAGTCCAGTGATGGCATTGTGCCTTGTTTGTTTCTTGCCAAGTTCCATGTGTCTCTCCTCAGTTTTCATTTCTCTGCCACTTGCTGAGGATGAAAAAAATGATGTAGGCAACTTAAAAATATAAATTTGATACTTGTTTCCTATTAAGCAGATAATAATTTGATTGTATTCAAAACTTGCTTAAGTCTTATAGGTCTTTTCTACTGTAAGAAAATCTCATGAAACTCTTTGGAGAGAGAAATATTTGGGGCATCTTGTCCCACCTTTGTGAGAATCGGAGGCATAGTTTCACATCTGTTTCTGATTATTCATTTGTTATTGTTTTGGGTTTCTTATCAGATTATATTTTATTTTTTTGGCAAGTGCCCTGGAATTTGCAATGAGCTTTAGAAAGTAATCTTCTAGAATCTTTCCATGATGCTTCTTTTATATAAGTACTTCATTTTCTCTATAAGTGGTTCCTACTGGAAATATAAAGTTTGTAGGAGATGTTTCTCCGTCATATTCTGCAGTAAAGATCAATGCACAGAAGTAATTTATCTGCAGTATCCATAATTGATGCCTGATCTTTTAGTAGAACATCTGATTCTTTCATAACCTTCCTGTTACTGATACACTTAAATACTTTATTTATTGCCTTTACCTAATAGCTTTTAAAATTCTCTTGGTTTTCGGAATCATTTGCTCAGGATAGATTTTATTTCAGAAAGGATGTATTGTCATTTCACTTGCTGTCTTCCCCTGTTCTCTTCTCTTGCTTTCAGGGCGAGGAAGAGCTCCACACCCTCCTGGGTTCTATTACAATGGTATTTGAAATGCTTATCTTTTATATTCTTAGGCTTTCCCTCTTCCATTTAATTTCCTTCCTTTTTCTTTTTTTCCAACTTCCCAAATCTTTTGAAAAGCTTTACCTGTTGTTTGAAATGGCTGCTGTTTTTCCTTTCATCCCCCTTTTCTGTCATAACTGAACTGCATCATACTCTCGTGTTTTGATTTAGCTTCTGTTTTTCTGTGAGAACTGAGTCAAAACTGATTGCCTGATATCCTTTTCTTTCTGTTCCAAGAAGCAGCTGTTGCTGCTAGAAACAACAAAATAATAGACTACAAGAATACAGTCACATTTTTCCATTTACTGTGTTCTGTGATCTTTTAAGTGGCCACAGTGGAGTAGAATTTTCTGTATTTGCTTGCATCAATCAGGTAGAAAGTTGTCAAGTTATCCAGTCTCTTCTGAGTCATTCCTGATTTGGTGAGGAAGAGTTTGAAGACTTTTTTCACCCTTAGCAGTGCTCAAGTTCATGTTGGATAGAGTTTTCCCACAATCACTGCATTTAAGTGACTAATTTTTAAAAAACCTCACACAGTAAGAGTGCATTTTCTGTTACGCATGGGGATAAAATGTTTGAAAGTCATCCCTAGAAACTTGTATTTTCTTACAGCGATACAGATCTATCTTCCAAATTCTGTGTGGCAATTCCTTAAATTGCATTCTTGGTATGGACATTCTGCCTAAACATGGCATTTTGCTAAGCAGTGCATGGTGCTCAAGGAGGTGAATTTGTGCAGTCAGCCCTTCCAAAAAGCGAGTCCTTCTCCTTCATGGTTCTTGCCAGTTCACTTGTGCCTGACCATGACCACAGGAGAGCTGTAGCTCCAATTAAACAAACGATTTGTTGGCTGAGGAGCAGTCAGAGCAGTCCGACTCTGATGAAGGATCAGTTTCCTGATGTTTTTTTCCTTCAAGATCTTCATTTGGAGAGAATGCCAGCGATGCTCTGAAGCGGTTTCCCGTGTTTTGCCACTTCTGTGCTTCCTTTCCTTTACAATGCACTGGGTTCACGGCCGCTAGATTTGCCTTACGTGGGCCCCAGACATCACTGAGACAGGAGGCTCAATCATACTGTCCTCCCCTCAACATTTGGGTCCTTAATTCACTTTAATTCACCTGCTCCTTGGTTATATGTAACTTCTTTGGGATGTACATACCTCTGCACTCTCACTTTGGAAATTTCTGTTTGTGAGTATAGGTCTCTATTGTCAATCAAGAAAAAGGTTATATTTTTAAATAGTTATCCAGCTATTTTTTTTTAATCACCTCTCTTCACTTTAGATCATTATCTGGTACTTTGAAATTCTAATAGAATAATGGATTTGGGTGGAGGGAACATGTATTCTGAATGAGAGGTGTCTTCACTGTGCCATGACTTTTCCATTTTTCATTTAGAAATACGCTGTCTGGGCTTTATGAGTCTCTTCTGCTTCCTCAAGAATAATTTAAACTTCCCAGAGTATTTATGTTTATAATTTAGCACCTTTTTGACACTTTCTACCTCTGAATTTGATGTTCTTGCTAATTTCCAGAAATTATTATTCAAATAAATATTTCATTGCACTGTGAAAGAACTTTAAGAAATACAGTAGGTTGCCTTTGTTCCTTAGATATGGTACTAACTAAGCTTTATTTTGATCGGTTAATTTGTAGTGGCTTTATTCCTCTAAGCAGGTAATTAAATGAAGAATAAAGCCATTTGAATGAAAAAGCCTTTTGCATTTTCTTCATTTTTCTCAACATTTAGGAGAAGATAAAATGATATTGTATTTAAAAGGACAATACAGCTATTTCTATTTGAAAAACAGAACCTCTTATTGTGTATTAGGTAGCACCGTATTCTGTTTATGATGATACTGGGATCCTTTTTAATTTGCAGTTGTTGAGCATATTCCTGTATGGATGAGTGCATTTGTTTTTCCAGAGGTCCCGTGCAGTAAAACACCAGCGGTCCATCGATGAGAGAATTCCGTGATTCCTGTTGCATCTGTCCCACAGCCCCGTTCAGCGCCCACCTTAGGACCTTAAGGCTTGATGCCTTAGGACCTTAGCTTTTATATTTTCATATATTTACAATCCTGCAATTCTTTAGTGTATAACTCTGAGCTCCATATAGAGTTTTAGCTACTGCTTTTCTCATTTTGGTCAGACACAACAATTCCTCTCTAGGCCTGAGAATCAAGGACACCGCACTGTCTCTGGCCCCAAGAAATGGAAACAAAAGTGAGTTGGGGGGAGCAAACTGAGAGAATGGGACTGCACTGCCTGAAGCTGGAATTGGACAATTAACCTCTGATATGCAGATGGACAAAACTTATATCTGTCCAAAAAACGTGTGACTGTGTCCATCCTGGGTGCAGTCTCTGCGAGACTCCTGCACTGCCCAAGGTGTGCCCTGTAAAGGCTTTTCAATAAATCCCTGCCCTTTATCCTTTCTCTCTGTCCAGCCTCTGCTCCAGGGCAGCCTCTACAAGGCATCACCATCACTGCCAAAAACGTCATCTGGATTTAGTCTCCATTCCTTTTCTTTATTAGAAACATTTTCCTACCTTTAGTTCTTGAGGTACTTCACCAAATAGTAGACACAACTTAAGTAAAAGTTCTTTTCAGATTTATGAAGAATTCAGTGACTTTTAACCTTTAGTATACTCCTTTGAAAACTTCCTTGACAAAGGAATCGCATTTCAAAACTTCCTTCATTTGCCCAAAATGGTCTCCAAAAATGCAGAATGCTGGTAAAATGTTAATTTAATTTGATAACCTTGGGTCTATAATGTTGCAGGTTGAAAAATTATTTTTTCCAACCAATCTGTATGCCCACTTACACATTTTTTTACTGTGTAACCTTCATCCTCAATTGCCTTTTATAGACAAAAAATGTTATTTTCAGAGCTGGTCTGACTTAAGACTGCACTTCATACAAAAGTGTATGGCTTCCAACTTTCCTTTGCTTCCACAAAGACCATTCTATTCTAGTGTTTTGCAGTCCTTACCTATTGAAAGTTTGAGTTTTCCTAAGGTCCAATATGATTCTCCTTTTGTTGTTCTTTGTAAGGTGCACATATAGAATAGATTATCCCTTTGGTTCAGTTTGCTTTTTTAAAAAAAATTTATTTTGAGTTGTCTTGGTGTTTTTGTGTCTGCCAGCCATTTGTTTTCTGTGCTGTGTGGTTGATCATTTCTGCTTAAACATCATACCCTGTGCCTGTCCCAGCTGAAGAACTTAGAGTTTTTTGGATTATTATCTGCAATCAGTAATTTTTATCTCTCTGCTCTGTCCAGAACTCTAATCCAAAATCTTCAAGTGAATTACTTCTATGGCACTGGGAAGGAAAAAGATTTGCTTCCTTTAACCTACATATGAGAGAGATTTTAATAATTTTGCAGTTATTTAATGAAATCAATATCCTTATTCTCTGTTTTCCAAGCTCCATCACTGTTTTCTCCTTTCCTAAAATGCTGTTAGTCTTAGAACCTCCTGATTTATATCACCTTCATACTGGTGTAGCTGTACCCATTTTACTGGTTGCATCATGTAATTCTAGATGAGACAATCAAGATTTTAATAAGGTGAGAAAAAGAATGTGTTTTTATTTAGTGTTTATTTGGAGTGATATGAGCACTGAAATTTTAATAAAGCTATCTCCACCACTTAATAAGTGTTTTATACCCTTTTATAATAGGAGATTGTATTGTGAAACAGATTTGGAACAAAAGGTGGTATCTTAATTTGTATGAATGCTAGGATTTTTTATTTTATTATTCTATGGTGAATTTTCCCGTTATGTTTTTATTTCATAGCACACAAAACTGCAGGAGGGTGAAGACCTGCAGTTGACAATATCCGTCTGATTTATTTCTTTTATCTGCTTTAGAATATTTTAGTACTTTGTATGATCTCTGAAGGGTTACAGGTTGAGTAAGCCTTAAGAAGCATTAAAAACCTGGTTTGATGACCAGTTTAATGCTTCTTCCAAGAACAATTTGTAGAGATTAGGATTTAGTGAGATATCATTGGAGGATTAGGAGTTGCTTCTTAAGGCATTCCGAGTTGACAGCTAATGGATAACTTTCCCCGATAGCTCTTTTATAGTCCGCTGCAGCTGGATAAAAATCAATGAGCAAGTGAATTTAAGTTTGGGCATCCATTAATTTCGGTTTTAACAGATGAGTATGACTGCCACAGTGACTTGCTTAGTATGTTCTTCCCATCTGTCATTATCTAGATAACCTCAATTAACACACTGATTAATCCTCAAATTCTTCTTTGGTAGTTTCTTTCTGGACTGTGCAATGTGAAGGAAAATGTTCCCAGCATGTCTGAGCAGACAGAACACATGCTAATCAATACTCAGATAAATAGAGCCTGAAGAAAAGGAGCCTTCTTTTCCTCATGTTTCCTGCCCTCCCTGGGTGCTAAATAAAGCTGCGCTTATATTATTTTCCATTTTTTTCCTTAATCTGTTGTACATTTTGCTATTATTAGAACGTAAAGCTTGTAGTTGAATTTTACTGTTAGCCAAGAATTACAAAGCACATTTCCAATGTCATCAGAAATAGCACGCATTGTATAAAATGGCTTTATTTTTACAGATTGATAAACAGAGTTAAAAGAGCTATGTAACTGTCGGTTATGCAGGACTGTTTGTGAGGGAGCCTCAGCCCTCATTTTGAATCTCCTGGTGTTCCCACAGTTATAATCTCATTTAAGCACTCTGCTTCTTAACTGTAGCTGTCATATCTGTTGAGTATTGACTGGGGGACAGTTCTTCTCTTCAAAAGTTAATGACATGAGATAAATATAATCCAATATTTCAGTTCCAGTATTTTCACCACCTATGTAGAAACAAACATTTATTTGTTTATTTATTTAAAGACATGCATTTTAAAGGTGAAAAAAAATCCAAAACATATGTGAAGAGTACAACAAAAATGTCTTTTGTTTTCCATCCCCCCTTAGCAAGAACTAGCTGTGGAAGCTGTTTCTCTGCACTAGGTAGGATTAAGTAAAAAAGGTTTTGGTAAGAAATTTATGAAGAAACTAAATATGTGTGTTGAGTGAATAATGTTTAAAGGAAAGCTACAGGAAAAATTACCTAGACACCATTTTTATAGATGCAAGAAATTAATGCATAGGCGAGCTATTACAGGCAACTACCTAGTAAGCCATTTTATACTACAAAAATAATCCATTATGCACTTTTAAAGTTTTTATCTAAGTAATAATGATCAAGAGCTTTACTTTATAACCAAACAAAAGCCCTAGACTGCTGTTGTTAAAAGAAACGTTTGCTGTGCTGCCATGCCTTTAGGAGGATGCAGCAGTGACACAGTGTTAGCAATGCTGAACCCGACAAATTGCTGTATAAATAGAGTTGGAATTTGCAATGATCTTTGTAGGTTTTATGATGTCATTTCATTTGCACTTTCATTTGTTTCGTGATACTGATGGTGGGTCCTCTTTGAAATACAGCATGAACTAGATAGTAAACATAAATTCCTAAGATCTGGGTGAATGTTACAATGTGTATCTCATTTAGAAACAATCCTAGTTTAGTTTATAGGTTTATGTTCTTATGCATGCTTGAAATTTTAAAACAAATTGCAATGTATAATCTTCTTATGTAAACAAACTGGTTATACCCAAGTGGTAGCTCTAAGTGTCTTTAACCTTTGTTTTCCACAAAAACAAGTATTAATCCTTATTACTAAGGCAGTAAAAAACAAATCTAAACATTGCTTGTGCCTGTCTTCGGTGGTATTTGTGTAAGTAGTTTCTTCCCCGTGTTTCTATGACTTCTTACAGTCCCAGATTTCAGAAGCTCTTCCTGAGTTTCTGATGCACACTGGCTGTCACGCATCCCTGTCTTTTGACCCCCGCAGCCTGGGGTGTGCTCCAGGTGCTTCCGCTGCCTGTGGACATGCCCTGGGCTTTCTGCAGCACGAGCCCGCTCGGAGCATCGAGCGCAGGCTGAAATCTTTCGTGTCATCTGTACATCCCTCTGCCACTGCCATTTCACCTGTGGCTCTGCTGATGGTAGACACCTTTTGTAGCATTTTAGTACTAGAAATAGTTCTTTATTTTTAAAGCAATTCAGTGATTAATCTGCTGTTAGTACTAGTACAAGTACATTTGGCCTTTAGCACAAGCTAGGCATTGTTGCTGTCTCAGTTAAAATGAAATAAGAGTTTGGGAAGTGTTACTTTATCCCTAGGAACAGAGAATCATGTCTGGAGCTTCTTTACAGAAGTGATCTTTAAATTTAGCGCACTCTGAGCATCTCAGAGCCCTGCTACCGAGGAGCATGTGATTTAAATAGGACATGGAAGTCCAGGTTCTCCACAGGGATAGGGTGGTGCGTCAGTGATACCACAGCTCAAACGCTTTGACATATTTTTGCCTTCTGGATTACTGATACTGAGTTCAGGCTGTGTATAACTTCCCTTGCAGAATTTCTAAAACACAGCAGTTGAGAATATTCGTTTGTCTCAATCTTCTGCACTGGAAATACTATTTAATAAGCCCGCTCCTGTTTCCATAGAGCCCTAGTTATTCAGTTGCTGACGTAGCAATATTGAAACAATACCTGTTAACTCTTCCGAGTGTAGCAACAAAATGAGAAGCCCTCGGAGGGCAGGGAAGGAGGACAAACAGTTCCTCTTGGGTGCAAGTTTGAGTTCAGCCAGGCGAAGTGCCCGCGGTGCGCTGTGCGGGCTGGCCCGGGGGGCTGCGGGAGCTGGGCTGCCAGCCCGCAGCCTGGGTGAGCTCCTGCCTTGCTGCAGTGCCTCCCCGTTGGTCATTGCCCAGAGATTAGCTTCAGGTCATTAGCCCAGAGACAGGCAACCATCCCATGCCTTCAGGTTTTCTCTCACTTTGGTAATTTGGTAGGTTCACAGTCTCCTAAGAAATACTGGGGTTTGAGTTTTGTTATTTTTCTTCTTGTTTCCCTACTAAATGTTAGTAATATCATCACAATTTAATCTCTTTTCTTTTAGCACTTGTCAGCCCTACACTGATCATTTTTAAGATTATCTAATTGTATATGCAAAACATCCCTCTTATTACAGGGCTTAATTTCATTATATCCACATGTAAGTCCATCATGACTACTACCATTATAACACTTTAATTTGAATTTTTAATAAGGGCTTTGATCCTGAAAATAATTACAAACATTCAATTATAATTGTGTATTATCGATGTATATTATGTATGTATATTATTATGCAGAGAGCTTACTCACATGCAAGTTACTGATGTACGAGAACCTGCATAATTAAATCCATATTTTATCAACTTTTGGGAACACCATTATTACGGTACACACAATCACATTTTTCAGGGGTACCCAATTTTCTTTTCAACAGTGATTTGGACACTTAAAAGTGTCCAAGATTCATAGAAGGGGCAATAAGTGTGTTTAAATTATTTTGGTGTTATGGCATTAATAATCCCTTTCAACCTAACGTTTGTAAAATTGACTCATTGATTGCTGGTGTACATCCCTGCACACACGTTTTACTTTCCTCATCACTGAGGTGCAGCCTCTCCTCACAGAACATAAACTTAGATTTTAAGTACGTGCAAAGCAAGATCTGGCAGCTGAGGAGTACAGAACCTAAGATAAACCTTCAGGAAGCTTAGTTCAGTAATGATGTGCTTTTCCTCACTGCAAGTTAGAAAAGGTGACCCCAAGATTCGCCCAGCTGGTCAGAGCATGGTGCCAGTAACACCAAGGTTGTGGGTTCGATCCCTGTGTGGGCCATCCACCTAAGAGTTGGTCTTGATGATCCGTCTGGGTCCCTTCCACCTCAGACAATCCTGTGAAATATGTTAGCATACCTGTGTCTCTATGAAAGCATTAGGTACAATTACTTTAGTAAAACTTTCCTGTCTAGTTGCTTTTGTTTACTTTTTCCCCCTCTTCCTCAATATTTTTTTCAATATTGGAAACAAAAGAAGGCTGAGAGAATTCTTTGCCAAGAATCCAAACTTTGCACCAAAAGCATGCATTGGGGGAGTTTCCAAGCAGTGTATTTGTATGATTATATCTCAGCTCTCAAGACCCGAAAAGCTGTTTCTAGTTCAGCTCAGCAGTTTGTTCCTGGGGAGCCTTTTTCCTCAGCCCACCTTTCGAGCTGGGCGTTACTTCTCGTGGACCACATGATTTTCTTGTCCCCCATACCCTGCCTTGGCAGATGAGCAGAATACATGTAGCACGCGTCTTTACATATTGATTCCTCTCTTTTTATTCTTTTTGGGAGGGAGAGGCCTGATGATATGACAGGTATTAACATTGTATGAAGTCTTTAGTTAGTGTTTTATGAAAAACAACTTCCTTAGCTTACACAGACCCTCATTTTGCTGTGTCACTGTTAATTTAAGTCACTGATCGCTGAACTAAAAGTGATTATGATAGTTTCATTTGATATGCAAAAACACAGTGTAGTCAGTGTCGCAGAGTAAACATGGCATATTTCTCAGTTTAATATATAAATACATTTATGGGAATTTGAAAGCGGTTAGGAGAGAATGGAGTGGGAGGAAATGCTGGAACAAGAATACCAATGATAATTGGAACTGTGCAAGTCTGATTCATTAGATGCCAAAGAATACAACTCATTAATCGTGAAAGAGAACTCCTTTGGATTAAAAAAATATGATTAAGAAGGGAAGTTAATCAACAAGGGAGTAATGAGGATGCACATAAATAGATAAAAATGCAAAAGCTGAGAGCACTGCATGTTAGGCAATGGACAAGTGCTAAATGATATCAGAGTGTAACTAAAAAGGAACAAATATGAATTGCTGTAGTTTTTGTTACAAACTGTTTGGCAGCAGTGAAATTCTAAAAATGGCATAGGTCTAATCATAGCTAAGTTTGGCTGAGAACGCTGGAAGGGAGGCTAAAAATATTTTTTTCATAATTGAGAAGAAAAGAGAACCTGTGTGCTATACAGAAAAAATGAAAATTCCTTGATTTTGACAAATAAGTAACTAAAGTGTTGAATAATTTGATATAAAGATAGAAAATTTTGAATTGCAGGTCTAGGTAGCTTGCACCAAAAAAGAATATTCTATCTCTGGAGAAGGAGCTTTCTGAATGAGTAGTGTTGATTTTTAATCAAATAAGGTATTGTACATGGGTTCAAAAGTCTTCCGAATGACTACTAATATTAAAAACCCATAAATGTGGTGATTAGGGTAAGTACAGGTGAGGTAAAGTGACAGCTGTTCTGGACAACATCATGGTAAAGCTTTATGTGGGAAACAGCTGTTCGTTAACTCCCAGTAATCTGATTGTAGTAGTGCACAGGAAGTCTTGTCCGATTTGTAGTGTTCTGAGAGAATCTCCAGTCCAGCTCATTTATGGCTTTGCATTTGCATTATTCACTTGATTTCCTCACAAGGCATTGCAGAAAAAGGGAGAGTGCTTTTGAGTGAACAAATGGTGTGCAAAGTCGATGTATGTATGTGTTATGTAAAATCATGTTTAATAGACCAAAAAATAAAAACCAGAACAATTGATTTCTAGAAGACTTGCGCAAAGAGTCTCAGCATGGTGTTTGCTCTGGTGTATGAAAGGAAGTGCAGGTTCTTTTATCTAATGAGAGGATTAGAGATGTGCAGATGAATGTTCTATTTGCGTGCTTGGATTCTTCTCACATACCAATATTCTCCAGGTTTGGATCTTGACTCCTTGCACATTTTCAGTCCTGATCCCACTAAGACCTACTCAGCTAATGAGGTTTAAGATCATTGCCTGAGGTGGAAAGACTTTAGCACATCAGAATTCACAGTAATGGTGTTTTACTCTTGAGTGGAAGTAGCAGTGAAGGAGTTGCCAAATATGCTGTGCTTTGCAGTTAATTTTTAAATGTATACTGAAGGTGCACGTGTCTCTTACTGTTCTTCATTATCATTGTATGATGTATCAAGTAAAGGGGAATATTTTTTTTTCTGACATAATTAAAAATCTGTTATTCTGCATGTTGCAATTCACTATTTTGCATGTAAATGTAACAGCTAAAGATTGTTAGCTGTGCTTGAAGTTAAGTTGAATTTTTTAATGAAAACTCTACTCAGTATTTTTGTGCCAGTTTTCCCTTGTCTTGAGGCAGTGTGTGTGACAAATTATATCAAAAGGATCTACAGGATAACTTCTAGAGTAAATGCGGTGCTGATATCTGGTATAGTTAGTTTGAATTTTGTCGGTACTTTTCAAATGCATTTTCTGTGTATAAAATAATGTCCATAAGGAAGAAATTAGCTCTTCACTTACATCTGGTTGTATGTACTTTTGTTGGTTTTTATCATTGGAACATGCATCTTACTACTGATGTTGCTGACTGTATTAAATTTTGATTTTTGTCAGTTAAATGGCATGGACCAAATCAAATCTGTGCTCTTTACAGTGAAAGGAAATACATATGTGCAATTCCATCCATCCATCCATCCATCCATCCATCCATCCATCCATCCATCCATCCATCCCTTGGTTCTTTGTCGTCTCTCAAAGTGGTCTTGCCCTGGTACAGAAGAAACGTGTCGTCCCCTGCTCTAAGCAGAACTTTGCTTCCTTGTGTAGATAATTTTAAGAGTGATGAGTCAGTAGCAGAAGCAGGAGCGTGGTGCTTCAGCTGGAAGCGTTACCTGTGTGCAGGTGATGCGTCAGTTCCCCTCAGCTGTACTCAGGCAGGAGTACACAACAGGAGCAGGCTGCTCCTTTATTGAGCAGAGCTCCCTGCAACCCTCTGCTGCAGCCAAGAGCTCGCTTCTCCTCATGGCAGTATGGAACACTCTCCTGTTTCAATTGCAAGGCAGTTGAAATGTAAGGACCTGTAATTCTGAATTGCGTTATACGCGCCCAACACAGGGTGACATAAATCAGTAATGATTTAAACAGCACTGCAGTCGGTGTAGAATATTCTAGAGGAAATACAGATAGCTGGATCTTCCTCATTGTATGACTTAATTACAGAGCTGAGCGTGCATCTGGAGTTGCCACTTGCCACGTTGGTTGAATTTTACAGGGCTTATGTGTTCGTGATAATACTGAGCTTGCCAAGTTGGAATGAACAATCGAGATGTTTTAGCTAACCAGAATGATTCACTTATTAGATAGCACCTGAAAATTACCAGTCTCGGGGGAATGCTAAAGAATAATTAATAATTTTCATGTAATTAACAGAAAATGCTACAAACCCTGTCACTTCCTGGTTGCCAAGGCGAGTCAAGCGGGGCGTGTTGCTATCAAACACTGCAGCTGTGAGTAACTGGGGTTAATAGTAGATTACTGATTTAAACCTGATTTTTAAGTGCCCTTTTGGATTGGATTCACTCGCTTGCATTTGTGCTTCAGTTAGCGGTGCTGGTGCTCAGGGTGCAGCCCCCTGTGTGTCAGGAGCACCTCTTCACTGGGAGGTGCCTCTCCCCTACCCATCTCTGGCTGGAGCGAGTGTTCCTGGACAAGAGCACTGAGCTGTGGCCACCTGGCCTAACACATTGATGACTTTGTCCCCATGCTTTTCGTCTGCTTTTTCCCCCAGTTATTCTAAACTCTTGGACCTGGGTTCCCAACATGGTAGGGTGCTTTTGCATGGGAGTTGTTTAAAATATTTCTCTATTAAATCATTAATTTCTCTGAAATCTCAGAATGGTTTTCAAATAAAATTGAAGATGAAGTCACTGCCAAGTGCTGTGTTTGTTACCTGGGTCTGGAAGTCAGGAAGTACTAGGAATGCTGAAAAAGTAACGGGTTTGGTGCTACTGGGAAGTCCTTTAAACTGAGCAAGGAAGCTCAGGAAGCTCTAACAGGAGTCTCATCTTCTGTCTGGAGAACACTTTGTAAAAAACTTCAGTTATTCAAACTGTGATTTCAGGCTATGAAGGGAAATTCTTCTGTAAAAACTGGCGAAATTATTGTCAAAACATCTGTGGAGGGTTTCTCAATAATAGTATTGCAGACTTTTGTATCTAAGAATTTAGGGTCCAGCTTCTGAAATTGGGTAATAATTTAGTGAAACCAAAAATACAGTATTTCAGTGGGAATTTCTAAATGAGTAATAACTTTGAAGCCCAGAATAAACTAAAATCATAGTAATAAAAATTCTGATGTTTGAATATTTGCCGTTATAAGAGCTCCCTGTAGTTTGCTTTTTCCTTGTTCTTATGCTTTCTTATCTTTGGTAGCCAGCATTAATACAAAAAGGAACAAAAGTTAAAGGACAACAGCACTTCAAATGTAGTTTATAACATTTTGTATTACCAATATCTAAGAAGATCATAGCACCATTTATTGAAGTTTGTTGTCACTGAAAGAATACTCTGCACAGTTGGCTTAAAGCACAATTTCTCCAGGTGTAAATGAACCTGTAGCTCTCTTGCTCAAGGAATAACTTGGGCATTGCTTTGAGTCTGCTCTGCAGCCGTGGGCTCTCGGTGTGAGCTGCTGCTGTATCTGTCATAGAGATGTAAATAGGAATAGGGAATGCTGCAGTGGAGCTCTGAGGAGAGGTGACAGTTATCGATGCAATGCCTAGGATAAGCACCTCATTTTTCAAAGGGAAGCAAGATGTGTAATAATAATTGTTCAAGACAATTATTGTACAGTCTGTGGTCTGAAACAACCAAGTTTTGGGCTTTTTTGTCAAAGACCTAATACAAAGTTCATTTTTTATAGAAACCCATTTAGTGTATAAAGAAGGACTTTTCTGTGCAGAATTTGTATTAATTTTTTTTCCTCATAACATTTAATTCTCTGAACATTACAACAGAATTATCAGCGAATGTAACAAAAGTTAGAATATACAGTTGCCATTTCCTGTGTTAGCAAAGTTATTCTAATTTTATCTGTTCAAGAAAAATGCCCATAATGAAGGTAATTAACAGAAAGCTGGGTCACTGGCCAGTGTAATAAAGTTGGCATCACCGTATTCAAGGTCATTACTGTAGACGTTTAATGAGTATTATGGTTATCTTCTGAAACAGTAAAACAGGTGTCACATTCTTTTTGACCCTCCCAATAGGATGCTACTTTATTTAGTTGGAGAAAGCAAACAATCAATGGAATTATTTTTACTGAAGCTGAAAGTTTTCCTAGCTTGCTAAAGACTGAGATGCATGGAAATATTAGGTGAATATTACAAGTTACACCATGCTGATCTGTCATACATTTGAAAGCAGAAAAGACCTTACATATTCTGAGACATCTTCACTAGAGTACTCACTCAAACATTCCCTGAATTACAGAGGTAGAAAAGCTGCAGAATAATCAATCTAAAATGCAGGCACCAGCAGCATCTCCTCTGTTCTTTTTTATGGAGACCTTGCAGAATCATTCTGTGATAGGCATAAGAAATCAGAGAGGTAGGTACAGGAAGGAATATTCTCCATATCTCCATGCCCTGCACTAGAGAGACATTAAAAAGTCATCTCATAATTTTTTCTTACTGGATCAAAATACGTAATTTTAAAAGCCATGCTATAAAATTTTTCTAGAGACAGCCAGATCACTTAGCCCAGAAATCACAGTGACTTTTGGGAAACTTGTATTTTTAATTGCAGGAACGCTTTGGTGTCATCAGGCCATGATTGCAAAGAATATGAAATTGCTTTTGGCTATATTAACTGTAATCTTCTTGAGTTAAAGGTTCCATGTGCTGGAGTTCATGTAAACATATAAAAATGTGCCACTGAAGCTCATAAAAACCTGCTTTTGTGTCCTCTTAAATAGGCCTGAAGATGTTATTCTACTCTTATTTAAGGGAAGACACTCTTACAGAGTTTGTGAGAATCCATCCTTGACATGTTTATTTTTGTTTTATGCAATTATAAAGAAAGGGTAGCTATCTTTAATAAGTCACAGGGAAATTTTATTTAATAGTGACCCATTTTAATCATGTGATAATATAATTTTCCTGCCATTATCTAAGTAATATTGTTCATAATTTCGTTCTTGCAGTTATGTTTAATTTTTCTTGTATTTTTTTAAGAAACTCTTTTTCCAATATTCATTTGTAGATTTTAATATGTTGCTCTGCTTGGTAAATTACTCTTATTCCTTACTAATCCCAGAAGTTTAGGGGGCATATTTTCTTTCTTCACAAATCAATATCTTCAAGATGTTTGAGGAGAACATTCTTTTTAATTTTTAAATTTTTTTTGGCATCTATTGGCATGTATATTTATTTTGAGTCTGCTTTAGCAGTAATCTCATCTCTATGAGTGATTGCAAGTGTAAAAGTACACAGCTTGCTGAAGTAATTAACAGTGTGAAGTGGTTTGTAATTTCAAATAAGTATAATATTTATTTTCAATTACTTCTTTAACACATCATACATTTCTGGTGAGTTTTAATGAATCTAGGATACCAGTTCTTGAACACCAGAGGGAGAACACTGTTTTCTCTGCCACTCAGCGTGCAGTGTGTTTCATTTTGACCTGGAACTGAAATGAGGGAAGGGAAGGGAAGGGAAGGGAAGGGAAGGGAAGGGAAGGGAAGGGAAGGGAAGGGAAGGGAAGGGAAGGGAAGGGAGATAGATATGAGACAAGAAGAATAAGTGTTTTCAGGTAATATTTTAACTAGTGAAAGATTAATATCATCCTTTCAATTGGCATTTGTTTGCCTGTACTTATTCCCCCGTCCTCAAAACCCTGGGTAATGCACTTCCGTTTCTTGGTAGTTCCCTGCACTGTCATGCAGAGTTGTTCTAAATTCTGGACAGTTTTCTGAACTGGAGAAACTGAAAGGGGAGGGTTCTTTCCATCTAAGTTCACCTCCTTTGCAGTGGCTCAGAAGTTCACACGTAGCAGAGTTCAACCAGGTACATCCATATGCACCCAATGCAATTCGTGTTTTATCTTCCAGTGACTTCTTCAGCATGAGTTTGGGTGCTTCTCTGTCAGAGGAGGACTGGATTCAACCAGTTCACTCAACTGGCCTTATTTCATGACCCTTTCAAAAAGAGAAAATTTTCTTCAGTCCCATGTCCTCTATCTGGGTTGGGGCCATCTCCCTCTTGCCAGATATATTTCTATTTAAACCACTGAACCACGTTCTAGTATTTTAAAATAAGATAGATATGAATTCACCACTCTCACATTCACCATAGGTGAGTTATTTTTGTCTGAAGCCTATTTTCTTTTATTCCCTAATATATTAATATTTCATAAATTTACAAGGTTGTTACTTAATTTTGTTAATAGACTTCTGTCATCAGCCAGAAATACGACATGGAAGTCTTTGTGCAAAAAGCCACTTATCCAGTGTTCACCATTCATCTTGCATTAATTTTTCATGTGTATGAAATGTATCGATGTGATTTCATCCTTAATGTGAGTGCTTGCATCTTGTTCCTTGCTGAGGCCTTTTTTGTTTTCACAAACAGCACTTAAAAAAAATTACAAAGATAATTTTAAAATGTTGTGGCATTTCAGGTGATTGTGTAAGTCAGAGGGGATAAAACAGTTTGAAACTGCTGTTAACATTATGAAGGAGTCCTTGGAAAACAGGATTCTAATTGTTTCATAAACACTTAAAACATATATAAAAAATTCTTAGTTTTTAGAATTACATTTTGTCTAAGATATCAAGCCATAAAAAAATCTTTTCATATGAAAGTTTGCTGTGCAAATCTGAAATATCAAAAATGACCGGGTTTAGAGGTCTGGATATAGGTGAAGGAAAGCAAGCTTTGCAGTAAAGATTTGTTTCCATCCTCCAGTAGGTGAAATGCAAATAGGTGGATGGATGTCACTATAAAGCAGTAGAAAGGAGTAATTATCAAAAAGGCAGCATTTGCAACAGAGAGCACTGGGGGACAGAGACTAAACCACCCTGCCCAGCAATTTCTATTTCTTTTTTTCTTCCAGTTCAGAAAGAAAAGAGATGTTGAGGAGACCTCATGTTGCTGCTTTGTGCTCTGTGGAGGGACTGGAGAGCTCTGTGTTTACTGCTGGCCATGCAGCACGTTGCCTGAGCACTAATACTGAGATGTTTATTGCGTGACTAGAAGGTTCTAAACTAGGGGTGTGATATATGTCTGTTTATTTGCTGAAAGCTTAGACAATAAACATATGGACTTGTAGTCTGTTTGTTACAAAATTAGAGGCTTTTCTGTTTAATCCATTAAAAAAGGGAATTAAGAGCCCTAAAATATTAATTTTGCGAGACTCTATCAAAGATTTCAATTCAGAGAACCTTTATCAAAGGTCTCCCTCGTTTTCTGGCTGAGCAAAGGGCAGAGCTCAGATAAGTGACGGAAGAGACAAGGTCCAGCAGAGTCAGGTGTGAATTCTGTGGGGAGCATCGCTTACCATGAAAGGAGTGGATGTCAGTCCTTGTCTGGAGGACAGCAGCGTCCTCCTGCCAATGGAACCACACTGCCCAGGGGCAGCCTGGCTGGTGGCACGGAGGGGACACACCGGTCCCTCTGCCATATGGCACTGCTGGGCACCTTCCCATTGCAGCTGGTCCATCCACAGCCCAGGAGCATCCCCTGGCCTTCTCCTTGTGACCTTGTGACAACCGATAGAAACTGCAAATTTAAAAATTCATTTTAGCCCAAGGAAGGGGCATTAGCAATTGCATGTCTGCTTCATAAAGTGGAAGAGTTTAAACTTTTGGGAGACTTGCTAAACATATGGCAAAGTTCTCCCCTGAAGCTATTTCACCTCATAATAGGGCTGCTCTCCGAAAGATTGCTGTTGCTTGGGCATGTGCATAATGGTTTCTCAAAATGCATAATAAGGTAAAGCTCTGCACTATGCTAGAGAAGTAAAATGAAGCCATAAAGTTGAGTCTTATAAATATTCACTATTTTGACTGGCTAGATATTTCACCTGTTTCCTGCAGGTTGTAAACAGGAGAGAATAAGAATTGCAAACAAATCAAATTAGAGAACATTGAAAGTGTCAGAGTGGTAGTGTTCATTATGCTCATTCACAGAATATATGAGTCATTAAAATTCTGATATTGCCTCAGAAAGATAGAATTTGTAATGAGAATAAAAAAAGCCTTTACTTGCATTTCTCTTTCTGGCAATGATTGTTGGGAAAATTAAGGATAATACCAAAATGATTACCTGTGTCTCCTGCAGTCTTAGGTTTTCAACCCTAAATGCCTTGCCTAATTGAAGTGCTAGGAACAGCACACTGAGGAGGTGCAGTAAGGAAGTTCTGATGTTTTTTGAATTAAAAGTAGAAGGCTTTCACATTTTCTTATTAACTTTCTCATGGTTTCAAGAGTCTTTTTTCTTAAGCGTTTCTTCTTTTTAAGAAAAATATACTTTGAAAGCTCTGAAATGTTTTCCATGTAGAACAGATTTTTTTTTTTTTTAATTTGCGATTGTACAAGCATGGCTAAGGTTTTGCTGGGTGCTCTTATTTGTTGCAAACACGCTGAAACTCCTCTGTCCAAAGTCGTAAAGTCAGATGGATTTAATCTGGCCCTTTTTTATTTCCAAGTCAGAATGGGCCAACACCACAAGTAATTAAGTCAGAGTAATGCCTTACCCAGCCATGTGTTCGTGCTGCTCCTGCTGTCCTGACAGCTCTGAATTCAGGCAGCTCTCCTGCTTCCCTTTGCACATCAGAAAGGCTTTTTCAAGTGCTGCCTTGAGCAATGGAGCTGCTTCTTCTCCTGCTTCTGTTGAGGGCACAACTTTGTACCAGAAGAGATGAAGTGGCCGTTCCTGCCCTCGTCTGTGCCTGTCGCTGAGCTGCTCCATGCTTCACACGCGTTACACAACCTGGCAGCGCCGCCTGGTCTGGGCGAGAGGTGAATCAGAACCAGCAACTCTGTGCAGCTTCCGAGTCTGCAAACACTTCAGCACTTCTCAGTGGTCTGTTCACGGGCACTTCCTTGATCCATCCCAGGTTTCTGATGCACCAGTGCAGCTCTCCACCTCCAACTTTATATATAAAGTGGCAACAATATACTTCACATCCATTTTATAAACTTGCCTGTCTTAAACAGTCTAAAATCCTGGAGTCAGAGCTCTGGGAATATTTCCGAAGTCTCAGTGGGGAAGAAATACAGCAACAATAGGTATTGTTATGGTTTTCTGGAGTGCTTTAGTAATTTTCAAACACTGTCAGCATATTATACAAACAATTGAACTGTTGTGTTTCTCTTGTGCAGAAAAATCTCTGCTTGGAACCACATCAACTTTGTCACCTTACTGCACGTGTCCCTCAGGTTGTCCTGTGTGCAGTACGCTTAATTTAGTGTCTGAAAATGTGTAATTCTTGTGTTTTGGTATTATGTTCAGAATTCAGTTGTAGATTGTGACAGCAATGCTGAAGCTAATACAGTAAAATCATGTAGTGGGTATTTAGAGGGCCAGGAGAGCCACTTAGAAATACTAAAGGAATTGTGGCCACTCTGCATGAGTCCTGCCTCTGCAGTGAACATCTACTGAGTAGGAAAAAACCACCTCTTCTCATAAAGTCACTGACACAGGTAGTGAAATGCAAACTAATTACCACCACAATTGCATTTCTGATTAATTTTAACTAAGTGTGTAGAACAGAAATTAATTCAAAGAAAATTAATTCAAAGAAAAATGCAGCGCAAGATTTTTTTTCTAATTTAGTAGGTTTCCAGTCAAGATAATTTGGTGCATAAAATATCCAATTCTAGTACGGTTTTTATTGAGAATAGCAGGAAGTGTTTGTATCCAACCTTTTCAAATAGCCTTTTATTCGAGCAAATCAAAGCATAAACATTAGAGATAATCTCTGGGCATTTTTAAAGTGAGAAAATAAAATGTGACTGCTTACACTGAATTGTATTTGTAGATGGGATGAACACAGCTTTTAAAATGGAATATATTCACTGGAGGCAAAGGTATGTTTGTGTTTACTGATCTGAAGTTCACTGACCTATCATTAAGGTTACATTTCAGTGATCTTCAGCAATTTTGTAAAAGGAAGGCTTTTTTTAATGCTGAGGTGTTCAGGGACTCAGGTTATTACTGTACTGTGTCAAAAAACCTGCAGATATGTTTTTAAAATGTGCTCATGTAGATGAATAGAAAGAAAAAAATTGCAATTTTGTAGAGTGCATTCCCAAATATTATAGGATACAGTCAGTCTAAATCTGGTGTAACTTCAAAGCAGCTGCATTCAGTCACTGCCACGCTAGCCGTTCACTCTCTCTTCATGTCAGATTTCTACAATTTCGTCAGAATAAATACGGTGTGTAGAGTGACCTTCATGATCCAAGATTCCAGCAGAAGCAGGGCCCTTTAGGCAAAGTGGGGATAGCGGCAGGGACACGTGGGGATAGTTTGGTGTCGTGGTCAGTGGCCGCGGTGACGGCCGGACACCGAGGTGCACGAGCAACGCCTGCTTTGGGAGGGGGCATTGAGAAGCCACCATATGTAATTGTAGCTTTGTATTGGAATGAAATGTAGAATTATGACTTGTTTTCACGATTCCTAGAAGAGGAAATTTGGATATTAGTCTGGAGAACCCTACGTTTCAAGAAAACTACCATTTTTCTTTGAACCTTAATGATTTATAATACAGAAAAACAGGTTTAGATATGGAAAAACATCTCCTACTCTGTATCTCTTGTGACAAAGTTCCTGTAAACATGTGACCATGAGAAGTTCAGGGTGAGACTGCATCCAGCTCTGGGGAAGGGGGACAAAGAAGGAAAATGGACTAAGAGAGGTGACTGAAGTAAGATGAATGTGTGATGACTGTAGTTTTCATGTACTTCATTTTCTGTCACCTCTGTCTAAAACTTTTAATGTCAGCTCTGTCTAAAAGTTTCAGTGAATTATTGTATGCTCTCTCCTATGTCTCTTCACTGAAAAAAAAGAAAATTTAGTAGACTAGTTTAGATGTTGATGTGTACACTTTAGGTGTTGGTTAAAGGAATCTCATGCTTTTTTCTCTTAAAAATGTTAATTCCAACACAGAAGCAAGTCCTCAGTGTGTGAGGCAAGCACACAAAGTGGCAGGTAACGAGAAGGTGAGGGAGGAGACAGAGGGATGTTTTAAATCATTTGTGATGTTCTAAAACTGTCTTGGCAGTTTAAATGATTTAAAATAATTTTTTCTTTTAATTTTCAAAGGTATATTCAGGCCTTCCAGAGTAATGCACATCATATCCTTGACTGCAGTCTTTCCATGTACAAATAGCCCATTTCAGAGTTAGTTTCAGAGGTGAGAGACAATAATCCTTTGTCATCATAGAATCCTTGAGTTTATATGTCCACCCCTCTTCTCTGCCCCTGGTTGTTACCACGTATGGCTTTAATTCCAGATCCTGGAATAGGGTGTTTGACCTTTTTTGTTTTGTCTTGTTACCTTTAAACAGAAGGGAAAATGTTTTAGATTTTAAAAGCTCTTTCTTTTTCTTTGTTTATTTGTTTGTATGCCTTCCAAGGGAACTTAGGTTTGCAGAAGTTCTTTATGCTTTTGGAATGCACACACATTACAGTAGTGGTTGCTGTTTCTTTACAAAGGGCACGTGGTCAGCTGAAATCAGAGAAGGAAGTAGGTACAACTCTGCCCTGTTTCCTCTCACATTATTTTTCTTATATCTCTATGAATTAGTTCATAATATGTGCAAAAGGAAACTGGAATGGATTCATAGATTTGCAGGAAACTGATATTCATAGCGTTTTAGTGTTGAATTTTTATTCTTTCACTTCTAATTTTTGTGAAGATAATACAAAATCCGTGCTCCAGATAGTTTAACTTTTGATTGTCAGAAGACAAAAGAAAGTATTTCTTTTCCGAAAAGCCAAGTTTGGGCGTAATGGCTGCCATATGGTAAACACATAACTCATCCTTTCCTAGAGACAGCCCTTGCAGGGCTGCTGCAGTCAGTGTTAGCTGAAATTCCCAGCCCCAAGGTGTGAATTGTGCCAGCTCGGGCTGCTCATGGCAGCCCATGGAGGGCTTTGATGCAAATTTGAGATATCACGCCTTAGGTCAGATCTCTCCTTCTTTATGGCGGTTTTGGAAATTATTTTTGAGTTCATACTTTCTTTTAAATGTGGTCCAGTAGGAAGTTGTCTGTTTGCCTTTTTTTCTCTTAAAATAAAGATGTGAATAAATCTCACAAACACTTTAAGTTTTTTTGCATCAATAAGTTTGTTTATGAGTGAGTTACATTTACCATGAGGATTTGTAATGGATATCACTGGTTTTGGTTTTCATCATAATTTCCAAAGGAAAACTGTTAATTCAGCCTGCACTTTTAGGCTCAGCCAACCGAAAATAACCACTGTTCTGGTGAACTTGATTGCTCTAAGGTCTGTGTGTGTGTTTGTTTCTGTTTGTACGAGGGATTAAGGAAAAAGGAAAATCCTTGAGCTAAAAATGGAAAACATTCTATTTAGCAAATCATGAGACTCTTCCCAGGTAAAAACCAGATACTTTGACTGGTTTCTGTCAGTGTTCTTTGGACTGAAGCTGTTTCTTAGAGATGAATACTAGGATCATAAAGCAGCATTTGCCTGTTGGAGAGCAGTCTTTAGTAATCTGTCCACCTGTCAGTACATATTCAGAGGTGTCTCCTCTGCTTATGCACAAAGAGAAAAAGAGCAGAATTAATTCTAACTTCAACTAACTAAGTCCTCAGAGTCCCATAACTAATAAAAGTGCAAGAAAGATCTAATCCACAACCAAAGAAAAAAATTTCCCTGGCCTTTGTTGTCAAACTGGTTTGTTGTTGTTGTTTTTTTTTTTCCCCCTGGAAGTTGAACATGTGTGTACTTTCAAAAATATTTAATTTCTTTTGTGATTCTTGATCTATTAGATCTATTATTTATATCATCTGTAAAATGCCAATTTTTTCTGATACATTCCTTCATTTTCATCATCAGAATGATTGTATTTTGCTTCCTTTTAGATTAATGTTTGAGTACAGGATGCAGAGCATGAGCTCTGGAGATTCAATTTTTGTTCACACCCTTACATAGTCCTCTGGGGAGCATTCTGCCTTTTCAGCTTTCCTGTTTCTGTCCCGTTTTATGGTGGCAAAATGTAACCCTTGGAAACTAATTAAAAGCTCTATCCTATTTTATTGCTTGAAGCCTTTTCTGCTTTTACAATACAAGTGAGTATGTGAATGCTTTCTTTTGGGTTCTTGTTACATAACTTAAAAAAATATCTCTCTCTTTACTGTATTTTACAATAGAATTGGGAAGAAGTAGTTCCGTGGAAGTACATTTAGGAGTCATTGTAAGGCAACCCTTAATGCAATGCAAGCAGTTTTCCTGGACTTAGTCTCACGCACTTAACATCTATTTTATTTTCTGCTCAGGAAAAGACTTGTGTTCCAAACTGCCATGTTAGTGGAAAGCTGGAGATGGAAGAAAACAGATTACTCATAGCTGGTGCAAGGCCACATGATGGGTGACTTTATTTTTAGAGTAGGCTAGCGCAGTCTAATCCTGGGATGTTGCTTGGAAGAAGGAGGCTTCGCATGAAGCAGTTACTATGTAGGTTACATTCCTACATTATTAATAGTGTCACTGGAATGAAAATCTCACAAGTTTAATGTTTATAAAACCCTCTCTCTGGAGGTACCTTCCCACGCAGAGGAGGAATACCTGCTCTGTTGCTGATTTCCTTGCACAGTGGTACTTTCATGCTGTGTTCCCATCCGAGCAGAAGGGAGTCCGTGCTGCCTGATACTAAATGTCCTCAGGGAGGGTCATGATGTGAACACTCACAAAGACTGGGCTCTTAGGAAAACAAACTTTCCATGGAAAATCTTTGCTGTGGATAGGAGATTATTCACCATTATTTATCCACTATATCAGCTACTTCTAGTAGCTACTTCATTAGGCTACAGTTTACCTCAGTATTTCTCAAACAAGCAAACTGATGGTCATCAGCTTCTCAGTTATTTGTTATGTATCACAATTTTCAGCCATTTTATTTTCCCTTTTATTTTTTCATAATACAGGGATCATGAGGAATAATTTCAAAAAGCATCTGAGGTGCTAGTGTGTTACTGACCTTGACAAACTGCTAAGCATGTTAAGTGTATGTATTGAAAATTACAAGTTTAGACAAAATGTTTTAGGTCATGTGAAAGAAAGTAAACTCTAGTGTATGATAATGCTATAGAAATATGTTCTCAAGAACTGATTGGAAAATGGAAATTTCTGTTGAAATAAGAATACCTTGCTTTGAAATTTAGTATTTTTTCAGATTTTGATAATTGAAAGGAAGTGAGCCACCTTTATTTTGTTTAATGGAACATTTGGCTATATTATGTCTATACTTAAACAGTATAACTTTATAGATTAAATCTTATAGATTACACTATTTTTTCAAAGCACAAGAAAGAACTAAAAAATCTTATCTTATTCAAACAGAATTTTCATTTTCAGTTAAACATGATGCTGAAGAGCCTGTAAAGAATGTGCATATTTCTCCAATGCTCATGGGTTTTCATAGGTTTTCTCGTCATACTTTCTGTGCTATCAAAATGAAATTTGCAAAATCTTAATACAGTTCTCCAAACTAGTCTAGTATTAGGCTGATTCAAAGCTGAAGGAATATCTAAATGTATGTGTTTATGATGGAATCTCTTTCTACCTACATTACCCAATCCCACCTACTGTAGGAAGAGGAAGGTGAACTTCCTGTGTTTCACTAGAAGTTTTAAAGATACACATTATCCAAGAGTTAAGAAAGTTGGAAATAGACTGAACACGATTGTTAGAAAAGCACTTTTGATTTTTTTCCTTGTCAGCTGGAGGACTGTCCCTGTGCTTTTGTGCTGTATGAGGTGAATGCATACAGTCCCCTAGCTGAAAATACTGTCAGCCTGTGTGAGAACAAGCAAGGCAAAATCACCTGGAGTCTCCATAAGGAGTAACCAGAGTGGATACCAGTGCTTTCCTGGAGTGGAGTGAGGTGCAGGGAGGAGGGAAGTGCTGCTGAGGCTCATCTGTTGTTGAGCTGGAGATCACTCCCTGAAAAAGTCACGTCCCACTGAGTTGGAATCACTGTATTTTTCTCCCAGATCGCTGGATGTTCACAGACATGACAGACATGATGTTCTGGACTATATAAGGAAATGTGTTGAATTTTTTTCCCAGATTTTGTACTTTTGGACTACTAAATAACTGTTGAAATGTTATGTGGATTTTTGAATGGCTTGTAAGTTTACTTACTTACAGCCTTAGAAGTAATTGTTGCATAATTCTCTATCAGACACGTTCCCATCAAAATATGCCCGGTTATTATTAAGTGACTAGGTATAAATTTAAAGGCTTACAGGTTCTCCTCCTTCCCCTTGCTCCCTTTTCTGTAAATCTTTGTAGTTAGTATCTTAGATGACATCTCTTTTCCTTTTTTTGTTTTCTCTTTTTGGCTCTTGCATCCTCAAATGATACTATCTTGCCTATGTGGTTTTTCAAAAGAAATTTCTCTTTGATGCATTGGTTCTATGTGCCAAGAAGAATCTGTCTGAATGAAAAATAATTAAAATAGCATAGTGAGTTAGCCTGTTAGGCTGCAAAAATTGGCTTTCATTTCCTAAACCATTTTGAGTGACAGTAAGTGTTTCACTTGAATTTCAGGGCTCTGATGAGTCACCTTTTATGTAGGCATTATGATGGCACTGTTGATGCCTCACTATGACAGTCTTAATATAGCTGTAATTATGCTGAAACTACTCAATAAGTGAAATCATTGTATTAATCTGTATGTTTTCTTTGCAGGCTCCCACAGAAACATTCAACTCTGCTCTTTCTCATGTTCACTTTATTCTTACACCACACTTTTGCAGGGAGAGGGGAATGGAAGTATCAGATGGAGTCAATTCAGAAATCCTGATTCATACTCGGTAACTGCTCCTCTCCCTCATGCTTTTCATTTTCCTTACAAGAATGTCAGTAATTCAGGTACAGCAGCCACTGTATGGGCACTGAACTCATACCTGTACCTGTCTGTCAGAGATAACGGGTCAGCTGCAAACTGGTAACTTCAGTAACAAACTCTCCTGTTAGTTCTGACTGATGGAACAATTACGTTGCCTTTCTCACACTCCAATCTAATTCACAATGCTGCTGCACACAGCAGGATACAGCTGAAACACACGGCTTTGAAACTTCAAGACTAATATCTTATATTTTTGTAAAATTTAATAATCTAGATTTCATAATAATTCGTTTAATCATTTGAAATGGTAAAAGTATGTAATAAAATGTGGAAGAGTTGACTGCCCTTAAGCATAAACTATCTTAGTAGAAATGTCTTTAATTATTATGTAGGTAACTTGCTTAAATAACAGGCTTCGAAGTTGTCACAGTTGTCAGGGTCTCTGATACATATGTAAATTTACAAAATGGACTTTGAATCACATTGGCACCATGGCTAAAAATGACTAAGCAGAGGTCTTCCCAGATACATTATATCAATACATTTTAAAAAAAAAAGTATTATTAATTCTTAAATTTTAGCTGGGTATATGAATGGCTGTGATTAGAACTTATACTTCAGCCAAAGTATTCTGTTGAAAACTTTCCCTATACATTGTGATAATTTTAATCCTTTTGAACGTTTATCTTTGCATTTCAGCCTAAGAAATGTGATGACAGTTCTTTATGATTGCTCAATTATTAATATATTTCTTTCATTTCTTGTCACTATTCTTGGATGTGAGATTGACTTGCATTTTCTCAGAGCTTAAAATGCCTATTTTATATGAAGTCTCCAGTTAGGAGGAAGTCCTGTCACTGCTGTTTGTGCTGAACTTAACACTTTTACTGTTATTGAAGTGGTAATTCTGGGTCTTTCTGTTTTCCTAAGCTCACATTTGGAATCACATTTGGAACCATTAAATCTATGGTTTTCTCATCATTATTCTTCTACCAAATATCTCCGTCCCGAGTCTCAGGGTGTGTGAAATGTACTGACTTGCAGAGCCGCAGAGTATCTGAAACTAGGGGCAGTTTCTCCACCACTTCCTCTCTGTGCTCCATAGCAGCGAGCAGTTTTAAGCTGCTCAACTTCCGTTTTAAGACGATCATTTTCAATCCTAAATTCATCAACTTGGATTCCCAATTTTTCTCCTGTTTCCCCATCAAAGGCTAACGATGACTTGAACACCTCAATTTTTGATTTCACAGCAGTATACAGTAGTTCAGAAATCCTTTTGGAAGCAGAGGAATCCTCGGTTTCCCCCGGTGCACAGGAGGAAAGGAGTTTTAGGAGTTTTTGGCTCCTAAAACTGCACAAATGACACCTTTAGCTTTTCCCTCTTTAGCTGAACCAAGTTCATCTGAGGAGAGCGATTTTGCCCCCGCTGCTGGCTCAGCAGCCAGGCTGTTGGCTCCGGACATCAGCTCCTGTGTCCCTCGCTGGACAGGTGCTTGGTGGTTTCTGAGCTGCAGAGCACCCTGGAGTTCCCTCCTGCCAGGGTTTCCAGAGCCCGGCGCGGTGTTCCCGCTGCCCTGCAGCCTCCATTCCACCCCCCTTGGCAGGTGCTGTGGCTGCAGATTGTGTCCATGGGGAATTGTCGTGGAATAGGTTTGGAGCTGCCAGCTCCATTCCATCCAGGGAGCAGCAGCTGTGTTTTACCCTATAATTTCCGTATCATTATAGCCTCTGTTAGGATGTGAATATAACTTCTCAGTTTCCCCTAATTTTACCCCCAGCCATCCTTCCACATACAGATTTGATGTAATTTACAAATTATTCTGAGTTACATATTTATTGGTAAGTTTAAATAGCTTAGAAAAATCAGGACACAAAAAACCTCTTTAGAATAATTATTAAAATGAATCATTTATAAAATAAATAAAAATTAATAAATGATAAAAATCAAAGTATGTTGAATTCATGGCTGGTCGTGTGCTATGAATGAATTGAAGCATCTGTGTTTTTACTGAATAAAGTATAATTTGATTTTCATAAAAATGAACTTGGTAATGATAGTTTATTGATTTGATTCAAAATATAGAGCTTAAAGAGAAAATTATTTCAAAAAATAATGTGGCTTCTGTCAAAAGTATCGGTTTAAAAAAAATGCCAGCAGAATTTTTATTGTGTCTTTCTGAATCCCTCACCTTGCAGTCAATTAATGTGTTTATACAGTTTTGTGCAGAGTAAATACATTGGCCAAAGTCCTGGCTGCCCTGAAATCAATGTTAGTTCCATTCATTTCATTAGCATTTATTGACATGGGAAGATTTATTCATCTCTGAAAGGTAGACATAACATTTATTTCTCTTGCTGAACAAACACTAATTTTGAAGGTTTTTCCTATATTAGCTTTGGTTCATACACAGCCTCTTCATTTATCTGCCTGAAAAAGTTCAAATATGGAGATCTTAATTTATATATGTTAAGTTACAAAGATGATTTCAATTCTCCTGCATTTCAGGCATCATTGAAGCCTATGGGAGCTGGAGTAGTTTAGTGCTTTTCAGAAGTTTTCATTGTGAAATCTAATTCGAAAAGCACTGACTAAATTAGCTATTTTTCTTCTGTACAATATGGCTTCTAAACATTGAATGAGATATACAACGTGCAGATGTGCTCTGAACGTGGGTTAGTCCTAAAATAGAAATTATACTAAGCTGCTACCATACTTTTTTCTAATTTGTGAACATAATTACTTAGTGAATTTCTGAAGAAGTCTCGACCGTGGCTTCAGGGAATCCACTGTTGCTGCTGCAAAGCAATTATACTTTCAAAGGGTTAAACTGATGCTACAAACCCAGAAATTAGTTCTTGCTTGTGCTTTTCCCCATCCTCAACATAAGCTTAGTCCCATGTTATTAGTACGCTGGCACGCTGG
>VWPU01004587.1:0-33066 GCA_013398955.1 Callaeas wilsoni
CACCAGCAGCTTCTGGGCTGTGAACATCACCCGTTCTTCCCGGGCTCTGATCACCTCACAAACCAGCAGCTGGCGATTGCACACTGGCATTTCAAAAACCTCTGTGGTAGTTACACATCTGATCCTTACTGCAGCTCATCAGCAGATAAAATAATTATTTCAGCCCTGTCCACCATCATTCTCTTGAATCAGAGCACGTACCTAAGAAATTCAACTTATTCTTTATCTTTGCTCCAAACACAGTGCGTCCAGTTAACTCTGACACTCTCCACCAACAACTTATTTTTTTCAGTCTTCTTGACATGGCAGGCTGAAACACTTCACAGATTATTTGATTAGTGCATTTGGAACAGCATGCTCATGGGAAGATGCAGTAAGTGGTATTTCAGAATAATTTTAATGTTCATATATTAGGATTAATACAGTAATCAGGAAATAGAAAACAACAGAAGATATGTTGCACCTTAGAAAATCAGGCACTTGGCTGTTTTTTCAAAAGTTTATGTAAGACCCAGAATGAAATCCCACAAGGCAGTTGAGCAATGACTGCTTTGTGAGATCATGACAGTAATGTAAGATCTGTCACATTTAATGCATTTATGACAAGGGTTCAGGAATCAGAAGGGACAATGTAACCTTCATACTCTTCTATAAGAACCTTGTTTATCAGATAAATACTTGGCTTTCCCAAACTACCCTACCACCAGTGGTTCTCATTTAGAGCAAGAGTCCCTCAGGTACAAACCTCAAATTTACAGTTCCTCACACGCTGCTGCAGCTGCATGAAACCGCAGCATTATCCAGGCTCTGATTTGGCTTGCTCAGGTCTCACCCAGCAGTCCCTGCCTCCAAACCCACAGTCACCACAGCACTTCCCAGACAGTGCATCCGGGCAAGGCAGGGGGTGAGTGCTCCCCTCGCCCTGCCAGCCCTGCTCCCAAGGACTGCTCTGTCTTGGGGTGGTACCCTGTCCTCACCCGTCAGACAGCAAATTTCACCATGGCTTTAAAAGCAAAAGATTAAATCAGCAAGAATGAGCAACACAGACGACACTGAGGGAGTTTGAACAGCAAGGCAGTGGGGGCTGGATTCAGGAACTCACAGAAGAGGAGCACCTTGGGCCCTTCACGTGCACAGAGGCAAAGGACTTGATTTAGGATGTCATGCTATGGAGCAGACATGCTAACTGTGCATTTCGGCCCAAGCCTACGCCAGTTACTCACAACCATGTCTTATAAATCAGCAGCACTGGAAAGCTCCTCTGAGACAGACAGGGCAGTGCAGCCCTCCCACAGACACAGCTGCAGGCACAGCTACACTGGGACCCCGCCACGAAAAAATTCAAAAAGTATACAAGCACCATTTTTTTCTGAAAGGAGTCAGTTTTGGGTGTAAAGGATAATTCTGCATGGGTGAGTTCAAATGCTGAAAATAAAGGTCTTGGGCTGGGTTAGCCAGTGCCTGGGAACGCCTGTGGTTGCAGAGCCAAACCCCACAGCCTGTTCACTGCCCTGCTCTCTTGGGTTTTGAGCTATGCAGACTCCAAACCCCCTCTTAGAGAGGGATTCCCAAGAAACCAATTCATCCATGAAGATGGAATAAAAATCTTAAACATTAAGCCAGGAAAAATTTCCAGTTCCTAACATCGAGTAAATCACTCAGATGAACGCAGCACCTACGCCGGACAAAACATTAACAGATGCTGAAAATCCCTCCTCCAGCCCCACTCCCCACAACTCAAATCAGCATTATTCCTGCTTGCAACCCACCACTCTGCAAGCTGGTTCTGCTGGCATTGCTACAGGTGAACAAGTCAGCAGGCAGCACAGAAAACCACATCATTTTGCTCTTCCCGGGCTCTCCAGATGCATCAATAGTCCCATGACATACGGGCCCATGTCCTTCCTAGGCTGTGTCACATCATATGCTGGCTTTTCATCTCAATAATTACTCCACTGGGTATATCTGTGACTGAATTTGTGGGTTTATTTTTTATGACATCTAAATTAGTATTCATTATACATCCATTTAAGCACAGACTTCAAGTCTGTGTGCCACATAAAATCCGTTTGTGTTGTTGCACTTACTCTGTTTTGGGAGACACTTGGAGACATCCTCTCTAGTAACTACTCCATATTTTAAAAATATCTATATAACTAGCTTTTAAAAAGCATCCTACTCACACTTCCTGTGAACACGCATCATTATATTTATTTACAGTTTAGCTTCCTCTTGTAAAATTTCATACTCTTCTTGCTACTCGTATTTTCAAAATTCACAAACCAAATACTTCTTCAAAGAGCCAATTAGCTGGGTATCAAAATACAAATATTTTCTGCAAAAACACTTTTAAAAGTTAGTTTTTAAGTGCTGTTAGTTACTCCTCAGCTAAGGCAATAAAAGATAATTTTTTGAAATGGGAAAACAAAAGCAGTATATTTTCTATACCTTCGGGCTTTTCTTTCTTTGAATTCATACCTCTGTCTCTACACACGTTCCCTCTGGCATGGAAAATTCAGGAGAAAAAATGGGATTTTCTGTGAAAACTGCTTGCTACCGTGCTTAATGTATTTGTTTCTGTATCCAAGTCTCACAGCTTTGTTATGTTGTGATATTTGTTACTGCTCTTAGAGCCAGTCCCAAGTCCTGGACAGGGCGATCATGTGAAACCTGTGGCTTAACTAATTTTGTCAAAATTTGTCAATAAGTCTCTCAGCTGAATAAAAAAAGCATAAAATGCACCTGCATGCCTGGCAGCATCCAAGAAATGGAATGAATGAAATGTGTTATTATTCTTATTTAAAAACAAACAAACAAACCAAACCAAACCAAACCTCAGGACTATTAGGCCAACTTCATAATTCTCAACTGAGTTTTTAATGCCACAGACTAGAAGGACTATATCACATTGTAAATGTGTCTACATTTTGAAACAAAAATTTAATATCTTAATTTACGAATCTTCAAAACATGAACACAAATGCAGTGTCATTTAAGTTCCCCTGTCAGAAAAACATTTACGTGCCCATACACACATAGCTGATTTTGTGATACAACACATGCTGGAGACACAAAGCCAAATACTAATTTCCTCTCAATAAACAAAATTAATGCCAAAATATAGTATTGCTTTAGTTGGCCACTGTCAGTCATTAATTGTTTAAATCATACATATTAATGCTTTTGTTAACTTGACTCTGTCTTCCAGCATGCTCAAACACCAAGCCAACATCTGGTTTCTTCTCTGCCTAAAACAAAGGGATGCAAATACCTTTCAACACTCTCGCTGGTAGATTTTATTTGTACAAGCACACATATCTAAGAACAGACTACCCCAAATCTGCTAGGAAGCCCCACCTCTTCTGGAAACCTCCATGTACATGTGTCACCCACCAAAGCCTTAGAGGGTTCTGGAAACTGTAAAACAGAGGTCTGATATTTATTACAGAAATGGCATTAATTGTGTCTTGGTGCAATGTGGAAAAAAAAAATAAATTACATTTACAAACCCACAGGAGGATTCAGTGCACCGCTCAGCAGCTTACTGCTAACGCTTCCAACAATTATAGCTGCAGGGAAATGATGGATCTTTTTATTACAGGTTCTGGAGCTGTTTTACTTCCAGTGAGATTTATGAGATTAAACAGAAAAGACCTATATTACCCACTGTCATCATCTGGGCAAATTTAAGAAAACTCTCCTTTATAAGGAATTTATAATAATATATCTTCTCAGTCCAATTTAAATCTCAACTAATTAAGAGTCCAAACTCTGTTAATCCCAGATTCTGGTCAGTAATAAAACCAGAAAGAGCTAAAATCCAGATTTTTCATGGTGTTCTTTGTGGGGCAAATAGTCAGCTGGCCTTTTCTGAAGAACCTAACCTCTGCCTTTGATATTAATGGGAATTCAGAAACGGAATTGCTTGAGCACTTTTGAAAATCCTATTAATAATCCTCTGGCAGAAAAAATTTCTTTTTAGTCAACAAAATACATTCTAAAATTTAGCTATCAGTGGCTTTCCAAAGCTTAGAGAGGTAAAACAGAACTGAAAAAAAAGTATCAATACCAGTATCAGTGTCACTCTAAGGCCCAGACAAAAGTTTCCTTTAAATAAAACAGTAAACTACTATTCTTATGCTGGTATGGTTTCAATTAAAATTCATTAAGAAGCACTTTTCCCCCATTCTTTTGCTGCTTCTGTTGGGGGACTGCTATAAATTATGTCTTTCTCCCACCCTGACAAACTTATTTGCTGGCAAAACTGCACCTACTAGGAGGGTAAGTCAATAAGCTCTCTACACTGAAAGATTTTTATTTCCCTGCTATAAGCTATACAAACACCAACCCATGAAATACACTCGGAAAGTACAATCTGGCATCCCAAGTTTAGATCCAATTTTAATTTAAGGACGATGAGGTTTGAAAAATACACATTCTGATATCTTTAGCAAGAGTGAGGCTAAATTAATGTGTGGTATCCCTCCAGTCATTTCCACTGCAGGAATCATAAAATGGGCTGGATTTACTTCTAGGACAGAAACCACAGAGAAGTCTTTAGTCCTTATTCCAACAGTAAAACGGTTTTTCCAAAATGTAATGGAAAAAAAAATACACCCTAAAACAAGCAGAAGCAGATCTCCGGGACAGATTACATTTAATTGGTTTTGCTCTAACCTGACATGCCATCTTCCTCAGAAATTAGGACAATTCTGATCAGAGGGACCAAGGTCGCAAGGTTCTGTCAAAACAGAATTGTGTAAGCATGTACTGCAGAATTTTTTATTTCTCATGCCCATTTATATTAAGAATCAAATCTGGAATGTCATAAAATGTACAGAATTCATAAGCATAATTCTTTTTTTTTTTTTGGAGATGATAAATTCAGCAAATAGACAATAACTCTTATGTAATAGGGAAACTGGGCAACTGGACCTGAAGGTGCATAAAATTTTGAGAACTCATTCTCTTTAGAATTTGCTATTAAATCTAAAATCTATCTTCATGTTTCAGAAACAAATACTCAGTGTTTAGATACCCACAGGGTTAAGCCCAGAGTGTTTGCAAAGAGTCACTTGAGGTTGGTTCTGATTCTTTTCCCCCCAATACATATTTGGTCTAAGGCATAGTGGCTACTTGAAATTTCGCTGACTTTCAGCTCAAGAAATACAAGTGTTCTTCTTTAAGCCGCAAGTTAAGTATACAGTGCAAGTCAGAAACTCTGCCCTTAGCCTTCTCAGTCATTTTGCTTTCTGACCTGCAGGTATCACCCTCTGCGAGGGACGAGGTGCAATTCAATCTCCATGCAAGCAGAGGGCTAGCCCTCTCCTAAACAGACTGCTAATCACGAGCCTCTCTGCTGCTCTCCCTTATGGTTTGACTTCCACAGGGGTGATGGAAGTGAGTCAAAAAAAGCCTGTTCAAAGGAGAGACAATTCACGCTGCGCAAACACCACCAGTTCCCGTTTCTGAGTTACTAAAGGCACAGAATGCCATCAGCATGCCTGTGAAATTGTCACTGATGTTAGTAGGAGATCGGCGAACAAACAGACTGGAACGTATAACTCAAAAAGAAATCTCCTAGCAGTCATGCAGCACGACATACTATTTTAAAGAAGTAAATTGGCAGACATCATATGTTATCTGCGAAATGAATTTGTGTATGTGAACCAGTACAAAAATCTGTCTCTGTTAGGACGTATATGCTCTCCTGCATCTGAGCTCTAACAAACTTCTCCAAGGTATTAGTCATAAAATGCTTCCCATCAAAATCCGAGCATCTAACACTGTGTTCCTGCTAAATGAAACCCTTCATAATAGCCATGCTGTCTTAAAAGGCCCTCTACTGCTCAGTTTCATGTATATTAACTATTTCAGCCCTTGTCAAAGGTTTCTTTCCATTTGTCTACCTCCTAAGGTTTAAGAAGCTTTCTACAGGGAAGATGATAATATACAGACACCATTTAGCTCTCCTTCTAAAGCTAAGTCCTAGTGTCTAATAGGAATAGAGAGGAGGTCATTGCCCATCTTCTACCAACACCAAAATATAGGTCCCCACTCAGCATCCAGGTTAACAAAAAGCTCAGTATCACATTAAAATGGTTAATTGGAATTAGGTAAGCTTTCTTGTTCTATAGTCACACAGCTGGCCTAATATTGGTGTACTCCTAGAAATTCTATTGCAACAAATTTTGACACCAGTTGTATTAAGCTCAACTTGAACTCTAGATCTCCACTAATGAGAGATCTGAATCAGTCCCAGGCTGTCTAGAAAAATATATATTTATCTCATGTAATTTTCTTTGTTGCAGAGGAAGAAACAAAAAGAACCCCAACCAAACAAAACAAAAACAGAAAAACCACCTAACTGCCAAAAAACAATTTCTGCTCTTAAGATATGTTCTCAACCTTTCACAGAAACTTTGCTGGAGACATGGAAATGTAGAAGACAACTTTGGGCTCAGAATTCTGCTGGAGAGAATTTGGCACTTTAATCTTTCTATTCTTTATCTTTCCAGTGCAATTGTCTTCATTACAGCTAACAGCGTCTCCCTGACTCACGTCTAACATGAAATCCAGTCCCAGGCAGAACTGGATTCAATCAACAAAACGCTGCAATTCCTTGGTGGCTGGATTGGAGAGGGCTGCAGTGCACTCTACCATAGATACTGCAAGCAGGTTCTTTTATTTGTAAAACACTGTGCCAAATACATTCCCAGCTAAAAAGATTCTACCAGATAGCGCTCTCCTTCCTTTCTCTCTCTCCAGTATTAAATAACTTACGACAAGGAAACCTCAGGTCAAATAGTATACATTCCACAATATTTCAAGACACAAACATTAGTTCAAGTGAGAAAATGCTTGGTAGATAAAGCTGTAGCAGGTGGGGCAGAAAAAAACCTCATGTCTGCACTAGACGAAAGCTGCACGGAGGTAACTCCAGCTGGAGATACTCCTTGGAAATACACAATTCATTCTGATTTGCTTTCTCCCACTTTTTTTTTTTTTTCCCAAATCTTGCTTACTATTTGGTGTTCTCATTCATTTTCCATGAGCACTTATATATGAGAGAGGCTGCTGAACTCAAGACCACCATCTTCTTATAGAAAATATCTCACGGATAAAAACCAGCGCTGACTGTTTTAGCTGCACCATCACTTTACCCTGACTGTGGCATTTATTTGACACACATCACGTTTATACAATATTACGAGAAGCAGTGCTGCATATACGATCAGGAGGTTTTATCAATAACAGAGTTAACAGGCTGAGTGTTTGTGGGCAACCACAGTGTCACAGGTTATCTAAGAACATTTGTGCTTTGCTTATACTTCTATAATAAAAATTAATGACTTAAAAGTCCTCAGTGGGAGTATCTAGGACATTCATATTTATCAGAACTGTTACCGGCTTCGGCAGTAAGCAATTATTCTTATTGCATTAAACTGTTTATTTCCAAAGATGTATCCCCAAAAATCAAATAAATCCAAAAATGAATTATAGTCAAGATAGAAATTTACCTCAGGGATACTTTTAGAAAACTCAATTTAAAAACGCATTTACTTTTGCCTCTGTGCCAGCAACAAAGGCAGGGGAAAAGAGGGAAGAACAACAGAATCATTTGGATTTCAGTGTTTTCTGCAAGACTATTCCAAAGCCGAATGAGCTGAAACCTCTCAATATGCAGCTTCTATCTGTGAATGGTAGTAAGGCATTGCCACCTATGACTTGGAGGTTGTTGCTAATTGTACAGAAATACTGATTAATGCTTAATATGCAACAGAATATTGTTTTCAATACTGCCCTTGAAAGCTTTGACAACTCGCTGCTTCCGAATCCGTAGGTTGCGCGCTACCAAAATTTTAGTTGGCATGACAGATGTAGGAGCACACTGCAGAAAGTAATTTCTATGTCAAGTACAAAAGGCAAATAGTTGTAGTTTGAAATTTAGAGAAAGAACATCACAATGAAAAGCCCCAGGAAGGAGGAAAACAAGCTGCACCACATAACATTTTACGATACAAAATGAGATGTGGGCAATGTAATTTCACTTACGTGATTCATTTTATAAGCAATGCAAATGCAATCTCACTGATTATGCTCCAAAACAAAAGAGGGAATTTCATTACTTCAGCCAGTGCAATTAGACATGCAAAAATCACAAAACATCCTATCTGCAGCAGAACAAATAGACACCATCATTTCACATTTAGATGGGAATAACCAAGGTGGGTGAAAAGCATTCTGTTGTGGTGGGTGCTGGGGAGGCACAAACTGAATTGTGCAGCATTTAAGCTCACGCAGTCTGCGGTACATACAGACTCACACACAGAGATTAATTCCACGAAATTTGTCATAAATGAGCTAGAAGATACCTCAGAACCCCCATGACATGAGGTAAAAATCCCACAAACAACAACAAAATTAAGCAAAAAAAAAAACCCAGGCTGTCCCCCCCAACTAAACAAAACATCGCCAAAACACCACCCCAAATCTGCACACATATTTTTTATACAAGAGTCTGTTTCAGCATTTATTTATCTTCTGGTTCCTTGAAGCTTGAGAATAGGAGGTTACTCTGAAGTAAGTCAGGCTGTGTGAATTAAGAGCACCATTGCTTTCCCTATATGGCTCCCCGGGGAGTCTATTTATTAGGCACAGGCCTGTTTTGTGATTTAGCTTAAGCACTTTTCCTAGAGAATATGAGCGTCCACACCAAGAGGAATTTTCGAGTAACAGCTGCAGAACAGCCTTTTTCTGTAGGAACTATCTCGAATCAGTTCCCCTATATGGATACACAGTATTGATTTTCATCTTCATACTCCTCTTAGTATTTAAAAGGAGAAGAAAATTAAACATTTTCAATAGGTATTCCAATAATAAAAACTTCAGAAAAGCTTCAGCTTCTTGAAAATTAGCAATAAAACTGAAACGGACAGAACCAAAATACATAAATAGACGGACTATCAGGGCACTCAGCTATACTAATTCGGGTGTGTTGCTTTTAGTTTAACAATCAAAACCACTTTTGCTTTGACTAAGAATACATGTAAAATTGCACCCACCTACCCACCCACAGTAATATTTCTCAGCATGTAAATGAAATGTCAGTTCTTTTGCCTTTATCCATTATGGAGCAGGAAAAGATATCTTCCAGGAACAGACTACAACGGAATTCCACAGCTCTGCAAGGCTATGGGGAAGTGCAAAGGAAAAAAAGAAAAAAATGTTTCTATGAGTTTGCAGCAAAAAATAATTACTAAACATTCTGTAAAAGATACAACTATTAGGGTAGTTTTTAAGGAAACAGGCTAATTCACTAAGTTGCTTAAGGAGACACAAAAGAAAAAAAAACACTTCAAAAAACATGCAACTATTAAAGCCTGGGAACAGCTGTCTTAACCATTTCTTTCTTTACATCTGGATCCACTGGGCTGTTATTTTTCTTTACATTTCCGCATTCTGGCATTGCCAGTGAAATCTCCAGTTGCACAGCACCAGGGCTTGTGCTGATGCTTACTGAAGTCAATACAGTCAAAGTTCACAGTGACCATAATAGGACAGGAATGTGAGCTAAGTGAAACTACTTTGTTCACATCAATACTGTTACAGTCACCTATATCATACAAAATTAGCAGTTAAGATTCTCAGGTCTTTGACTGAAGTGACTAATTTCCTGCAACCTTTCTCCTCCTTCCTCCCTCCAAACATTTTGGCAATCAAGAACAGACTTAGAGACTGTTTTGTAATGAATACAGCCCTTAAGGGGGAAACTGGCAAGATACTCCAGTCTGTTCCAGAAATCCCTTCTGCAATTCATTATTCCATCTAGTTCTACTCTACTGGTTTACTCCAGCCTATAAAGTCTTGAGCTCCTTCATCTTCTGCAGACTGTGAAGACTTGAGACTAACCATACTCCTAAAGGCCAAAACCATGTCTTCCTAGAATTAAAAGGCTCTGGTCTATCTACCTTCTGGAAAATCAACCGCTCTAAATCTTTCCTCGAGAAGGGCTTTGCCTGCATAATGCTGTAGAAAAGGAACGGTGACATGCTCAAAGGCTTTCCACTAGCGACTACTTTTGCCTAAGAAACCATCTGTAGCACTTGCTTTTTTCCATTGGTATTACCCACAATAACAAGAACCACATCTATTCCTCTCCTTGTCAAATAACATGATAGATTTTTTAAATAATGATCACCCTGAACTGATGAAGAGAATACCGTGCAGTTCCAAAATGCTATGCTCATCTCGCCCACACAAATGACATTTTCTTGTCTGAAACATCACGATCTCCCCAAAGACCATTCTCACCACAGTAACACTTTGCTGTTACTATGACTCGATAGCTGCGCACCCCTCACAGCGTGGCACCGAGATGGCAGCAAATACAACTTAGTTTAACAAGCACAGGTGCAGACTTCTTGCAAAACAGCGAAGTCACTTCACTTAGATCGCTGAAATTCACTGTGTCACCACACCTGTCCTTAGAAGCCACTCTGTGCACACATCCCCCCCAACCATGAGCCACAAGCTGCTCTGCCCTTGACCTCTGCTCAGTAACCAGGCCCAGAGAATAGCCTGAATTAGAGACCTGCCTTTGAACTACGTCTCAGTTTAAGCCATCCTGCCAGGTGTATGCACCACCAGCCCCAAGACAGCAGGAAGCAGGGTTTGCCCTGCTGTGCTCGACCCAGGCTAGCCAAGTGTCTGAAGGCAATCCCTCCTCACAGGAATTTAACGACGTCTCCGACCTGTGGCATGTGCCACCCACTTTTTCAGCTCCCAGCCTGGTGGCAAAAATGGAACTCCAGTCCAAGTGTGATGGGAACATGCTTATAGGTGGAAAGAACAGTGCAGTGAGGTACAAAGGGAATTCAGCCCTGGGACATTACGTGTGGCCTGCCACCAGTTTAAGAGATGTCAGAGCTGCACTCTGAAGCTAATACAATGTACAGCCACTTTTACAGTCTGAAGTAAGTATGGAAAGTGCTGCTGACTCATAAACTATGCTGTCATTTTTTACACTGCTAAGCAAAACAGATGAAAGTGTTAACCATGAAGACCTGTTGTGTCCTGGATTTTCCCCTGATCATTCTCAGCCTATGATTCTCTCTTTTATGAGTGCCCCACCAAGCTCTGACTCATGGGAGATAACATCTTGTATCAGGAAGCCTGTCAAGGAGATTGCCTTTACCATCCAGCCCATTCACAGATCTGGTAAAGGCCACTGTTCCACTAGCCCAGAACCTGTATTTGCAGCCTAGGGACAGGTGGCTGATCACATCCTCCCAACCACCCATTAGCAGGCCTGTGCTCAGTCGAACCTCCTCCCAGTCCCATTTACACAGCAGCTGCTCCAACATCTGCCTTGAGCCAGTACTGCGAGTCAAGACTTCGGGCATCACAGCCTAGCACTCACACAACAGCCACGCAGACCTAGGCCCAGATCTCCGCTCTCCAGTGTTCCACCTGCCCCTTCTCATGGTGTGCCTGCTGACTTGGACTAGTCCTGGAAGCTGCACGGCCCCTCCACAAGTGGATTCAGCTCACCAGATGGGCAGCTGAGTATGAGCACAAACGAAGCAACAGGAGCACGGGGGCACGGCCGCCTCCACTCTGCAGAAGCTACACATTGGATCAACACAGCCATTTTCCCAAGTGTTAAGTGGGGTGGCTTTTTTCCTATTAAGGCAAAAATAAGAACCTCCTTAGTCTAATGAGAGTTTTCTCTATTTGCAGACACAGTTTGATCTTGCATTGCATGTTCAACTTCCAGATGACTCCTTCTGTTAGAGATGGTATTAGGCTTTGATGGGAAACAGACTTCTAAACAGGCAAATTAAAAGCAAACAGAACGAATGAAGTAAGAAAAAAATAAAGCAAATATCTTTAATATATTGAGATAATAAGAGCCCTGGCTGCAGTTTCTTAATCGTGCTAAGGGGCTGCATTTCACAATCTTCTTCACACCTTCCGGTCACAGAATCTCAGTCCAAACCATCCACACCTTTTTGTTACTTCATTCTTTTTATATCTTCCTTGAACAAAACTGCATCCTCACATGGTCCCATGCAGTTACTTAAACCGTAAAAGCACCAAGTGACCATGCTATACAAAAAAAACCAAATTATGCTCGGCCCAGTTTTACAGACTCTGCTTTTTCTTTGTTTTCCTACAACCACTTCATTTTTTCCTGAGGGACTCACTGACATGAATGCCACATTAACTGCCAACCCCACGAGAAGAACATTTCAATCACCCATTATAACCAAGAATCAGACCTCTAAAGTCCCCTGGCCAGGCTGTTCCATGCCCTTCCAGTAACCCTGCAGCATGGCTATCACTGCCACTTCTTATCTTATCGCCTGTTCAAACATTGTCTGCTAGGGGCAGACAAGGAGCCAGACCTAAACAACGATGTTAAATGAAGGCTTCCTCCCAACACAGTCTTGAACTTCTGATGAAACCGATCACTCCTCAGCAAGATAACAAACCCTGTTGGGGGTTTAAAGGCTTCAAAACCCAAGTCAAGGGAATGTAAATAGGAAGCAGGCTTCCAAAAAACAGCAAAGCTTTCATTGCATGCAAAATTCTCTCTGGGCATCAGGTAACCACCGCCTACCTATATGTACGTGTACATATATAGACACAGGTAGGAACAAATAAATATACACCGTGGGGATGTTTTGATTCCTTTGGTTTTTAATCACAGAGAGGGAAAAAAGCTCAGTCTGAGCTCTTTTAACTCTTCTGTTAAAAAAAAGTAAATTTAAAGGAGGCTTTTTAGCTCATTAGATTTTAAAACACAGCTGAAGTGGCAGGAACTTTTCCAGAGCAAAGAACCCAGTATTTTTTAATTCCATTAAAATTCAGACAACTCTGCACTAGAATTTGATGCTAGTTAGAGAAAATCAGTTTTTCAATGTTTTCATAAGAGTAAAATATCCCATACATATGAAACAAAACATGAAACTTAAACCTAGGAAGTAGCAAGACTTTTGCCTCCATACTTTTTCTCCATCAGGCTACTTCCTATGAAGAATACAGCTTTACCATCACAATCTGTGTCGTTCTTAGGCAGATCTGTTAACATGACTGACAGTAGAAGTACACTAGCTGCACTGAAGTGCACTTTTGGCCTCTGTTCACATGAACTGCCCTTTCTTCCAGGGAGCCACAGGGAGAAGTTCTAAACGGGGATTTAGGGTTTTCAAGGATGGAAGACATCCTATCCTGTCCAAGGCCCCATTCATTCCACCTGTAGTGGGACCATGCCCACAGCTCCACCAAGGCCTCAGCACGGGAAAGCTCCAGAGCCACTGTGGGATCCCACCCTTGAGGAGAAGGGAGCATCCAAGATTTGTAGCTCGTGGTTGAAAGGAACAACAAAAGTCATGGAAAGTTTTATTAGCAATTAAACACCTGGCATGTGAGTTGGGACACTAGTCCCTGACCTCCTTGTATAAGCACATGGCAGTGGGTTTCGAACAAAGGCCTAGAGTGAAGCAGGGAAGGTGGGAGAGAGGGATAAGCAAGGAGGGAGGGAGAAGGAGGAAGGGAGTCACCAATCCTGGCTCCATCATCGACCCTGCAGCGTCCAAGGTCCTGCAGCGCATGCGCAGAACAAGCACGCGCCCCAGGCTTTGTCGGGGGGCACCTTCTTATAGATTATACAGATTATAGATTTATATAGATCACAGATTTATATAGATTTCTCCATCCTGGAGACAAGTTTTTCACCTTCTATGCAAATTACTTATCATGCACAGTCTGTTCTTCCAGACCTTTTTGGAAATGGGCTGGAGGACTTTGGGGGTGTTTGGTGGTCTTGTTCCCCCCCTACAGTCCATGCCCATTCTCAGTCTCATTCCTGCATGTGTGTCGTGCTTATCTCCAGGAACTGGAACAAGGACATTTGTCCCAGAAAAGTGCTGCCTGCCACCACACGGCCCCCTTCTCCAGCCACATCCTGTTCCTTCGCACAATATGTTATTACCAAGAATCCTTGGCTTTCATTACCAACAACCTTTGGATGGCTCCGCAGCGATCTGACTATGGGTGTTTGAGACAAACACATTGGCCCTTCTGGGCTCCTACAGACACTGTCCTACAGTGCAAAATGGGGTGGTGCTTCTGCATCCCTGCACCAACCAGTGCCTTGCATCATCACCACCGTGGCCACACCAGCAGACAGCTGGCAGCTCAGCACTCTTCACACTTAAAGCACTACTCTGGCCCTGCAGAAAGTCAAATTCCCACCGATCACCACAGGTGCACTCAGGTCCTTCAGGATGTAGAAATTATCTCATATTATTCTTGTAACCTTGAACAATGTTGAGAAATTCTTCATGTCTTGTTTGGAAATTACACAGAAGTCTCATGTGGGTTCATTCTACCCTTGCACTTCACCTGCACAGTGAACTCTAAACCATCTGACACCACAAGACACATAAAGCAGCCATTTCATAGCTGTGTCTCATGAAGTACCTTTGCAAACAAACTGCTCTCAGCCACACATTAAACACAGGGCCATTACTAATCTGTGTAGGGATACAGATCAATAACCTCACCTTTCAGCAGCAGTACCAACCTCTGCAGCTCCCAGTCCCCTCTTGCTGTGCCTGGCTCCTGCTTCAGGCCGTTGTGCCAGTACAACTGTACAGGGACAGATGGTGAACAGGACTGGAGAGCTGAACCGGGCATCACAGGGCAGGGATTACTCTGAATTCCCAATTACGTTCCACGTACAACACAGACACGTGGGCGAACAGAGCAGCACTGAAAAGGGGCGAGGGCTACTCCAGTTAGCAGTACCACCACCCCCAAATTAGCAGGGCAAAAGAGCTCTCATAAAACCATTGCTTCACATGCTCCTCAGCATTATGAATTCAACAACAGTGGCTCGAACCAGCCACACTCGAGCCACACTGGATGTTACAACAGAAGTTAGTTTGAGCAGCCTGAAGCAGCCTCAAGTTGCAGGTCTTTGTGAAAACACTGTGCAAATCAGTTTGCTGGCCCAGTCAGGAGTTTAACATCACATCTGAAGGCAGTGGCGAGCCTTGACGAGATGTGCAAGTGAATGCCTTCTTTCATCAATGATTAAGCCATATAAAAAAGGCAAAAATACCACAGGACAAGAAAAAATTAAATATTTTACTCTTTTTAAGCAATATAGGTCAGTTCAGGAGACTATTCCATGGCATCTTACTGTTTCTGCAAGGACAATGAAGGCAATCTCAAAAATCTTGATCCCATAGAAACTCATCACAAAACTTCCATGCATGGACACTGCATTTCACCACTTCAAAACATTTCCCCAGCAACGGTTACAAACCGGCCTTTCGAATGTGTATGATGGGCCATGTGTCCCAGTGAAAGCACACAGTATTGAAGTTCTACCCTCTTTATCATTTTCATAAACATTTAAGTCATGTGCTGCAGAGCAGCATCAGTGAAATCTCCCTCAAGTTTCATTCCAAGAGAGCCGGGATCAGCCACCCTCTCAGTAAGTGCGGGAAGCAGAAGAATGAGAAAGCAAGTAAAGCTGTCGATACAGGGAACTGTCTGTATGCCATTCCTCTATAAAAACACAGGCACTGCAGAGCCTTGAAAGTCCTTTTCAGGCACTGTGTCACTACTAACAGCCAATATAACAGGAAATTTTAAGTCAAATACTGTATTAGCCAAAACTACAACAATAAATAGCAAAGTTGCCATGCCTCACATAAAAATGAAACCCTAATGAAACCTAGTGCAGTTTGCTGATACCATGTGCAGTCTAGGCTACATGCATAATGTAACAGTGCAACTGCTAACAGCAGGCTCACAGAAGATAATTTACACTTGTTTTTATGGACATGAGGAACTGATCTTTGAAGTTGTCCCTAATGAGATTCTGCTTGGCCCTAACAGCATCCTGAGAGAACGTGCTGGTTTTCTCCCCTGCATCCGGTGCATATTTATGATGCAAAATCCAGACCTATTTAAATTGCACATGTGGACTGGTGTCCATCCCCCTGTGCCATCGCAGTGTCAGATTCTCACAGTGGGGGAAATACCTACTAAAATGTCTCAATTTACCTTCAAGTCTTTTCTGCAATTACCCATATCACCTCTACTAAGTACCAAAAGATACACGGGGGTTAATGAATATGGTTCATTTTTCCTTTGTACAGTTGACCTCCTAACTCGATTTGAGCTGCCAGGTCAATTGGCAGCTGTATCACACATTGCAGAAGACACATCCAAACTACAGTCGTAAGGCTCCCCAGAGGAAATACAAGCGTAGCTGTGCAATGGACTTCAAAAACACAGGCAGCAGGATAAGGAAGGCAAATAGGAAAAGGTTTTCGCTGTGTCCTGTGCAGTCACCGCTTTAAGACTGCACCCACCCGTTTTTAAAAGCCCTTTCAGTTAAGAGATCCTCAAGAACCACTGAACCAACATCACTAAAATCTCAAGCTGCCACATCCAGCAGCCACAACGCCTCCTCCAGCTATAACATGCCGTGGTACAACTACCAAAACGTGGCAATGGGGAAACACAACGTCCAGAGAGAACAGGCCTTAACGCGGTCACACTCAAGGAACACGCGGTGCCACACCTGTTGCGACGCAACCCTTCTACAGAACTGGGCCAAAAAGGACTGCAAAATTTGGATAAATATTTAAGAACATTCGCTTAAATGCTGCCTGATGTACCTTTGGTATGTGAGTCCCCAGAGCAGTGCTAGCAAGTGTCATTGCCCACTTTGGGCCAGGGTACTGACCCATGCTTGGCAACAAATTAAATGAGGACAGCCTAGATTTTACTCTCTTTTCCACACTTCTCCCACATATAGCCATCCATATACCATGGTTCTTGATTATCACTGCTTCCCGTCAAAGTATTCAAGCAAACTAAGTGCAAACTAGGGCACTTCAAGAAACTTTCTCATGCTCCACTCACATGTTTCTTCTGCAGTATAACAGCTTTTGGGAGGGTGCTAAAATCAGAAGGTTGGCCACTCCAGCAGCTTCCCATGTAGCTGATATATAATATTACTTCAGTTATACTATCAAAGAATCAACTTTTTAACTCTTGATTTTCTGTCTTTTTCTGTTTGGAAAATAGAGAAGAGGGGGAAAAAAAAAATCCATAAATTCTTTGAACATACCTGTCAGCACTGTCCATGCTGTATGAATGCAAAGCATGTTGTTTAAGATTAGGTGACTCAGAGGACAGATAGCAGGATGCCTGATTTTTCATTTAGAGCTCATTATCTAATAACACACTAAACAAACAGAAATTCTACCCCACTGACAGCTGTTCAGTGCCTTAAACAAAACAAAAACAAACAAACAAACAAACCCAAAAAAAACCACTCCAAAACCAACAAAATACCAGAAAGAATTGTGCTTTAATTCCTATAAACAACTTCTTGGTCACAATGGCCAGGCTTCTATGCAAGCAACTACACAGCAGAAGTCTGGAAGTTCAAAATCCCAAAAACCTTTTTGTTAGGAAAATAATAAAACACATACAAACATGAAAGACAGATTCCAACACAGCCACCACAGCAATACTGTGATATATATCACGCTGCTGCACTTCATGCTAGGGCAGCAAGGTCTTTAAACACATATGCAGACAGCAAAACTGGAACAAAGTAAAATATGAGTGCAGGTGCAAGGTGTGCTGAGAACTACACCTCAAGCCAACATCTTATCTCTGGTTATTTCTGGGTACTTGAGATCATTTATACATTTCTCAACTTCCATTTATTCTGTACTGGTCATCTCCAGTACATTCCTCCTGCATTTAATTGTACAAGTGTCTGGACCCAAAGAAATGGCATTGTCTCTTTTATAGACTGATATACAGAAAATTTCCATGTCTTATTCCAAATCTTCTATAGGACCCCATTTAATCCAAACTAATTAATAAAAAAACCTCTACCAACTTCCTGGCTCTACGTGTTTCAGATTATACCTTTTAACTCTTCACTGAATGAGATGATTCACAGGAGGTCTTTCTCATTCTGTAGAATGACATCTTAAAAAGCTTCTGAGAGGAACGCTCACTGAAAATAGTGACAGTATGAAATGATGGTATGAACTGACTATCAAGGAAGCCAGGTGATCCAAAATTAATTTCCAACTTCAATTAATATTTCTCTTGGCAATCTAGGCTGGATGCAAGGATTCTTTTCAGGAAAATATGCTCTGTAATAATGAAAGCTAAAATGAATGAACCAGAACTCAAAACAAAATCCCCCTGAATACAGACCATTTTAATTCCTTGAGACCAGGGATTTCCCTTCTATTCTCACTCAAAGAAAATGAAGTCTCCATCCTACATACACACATTTTTAAACCAACCTGTCTTCTTGCAGGCATAGAACTCGTGGCGATGGATAACTAACAACAAATGAAAACTCCACGCGTTAAAGGTCTGTGTTTTGCTGCCAAGATGATGTATCAGGTTCTGAGAGGAGCAGAGTGTGTGATCCTTCCATTAACGCAGCAGCACTCTCAGAAAGCAGCCATGCAGAGTAGCTGAGCAGAACGCCACCAAAGGTCACAGTGGAGATAAAAAAAAGGGGGGGGAAAAATTATATACCACCCCTAGGATTACCATCTGCATTTTAATTCTCAGAGGGTGTTTGAAACTCCTGTTAGAGAATTTGAGCTGTGCAGTCTCATTATGCATTTCTAGGAGAAAAAGCCGTCTTAAGAACTTTATACAAACAATTAAAATAACCTCCGAAACATCTAACAAGTTACAACATGAATCATAACTCTCTCTCAAAAACCCAAAGAGGGTACGTAAGTGGAAACTTTCAAGATATAGAACACTAACGAGAGCAGAACAAAATTAATTCTTCTTGCAAACATGCTTTCCTGTCAAAGCTGCAAACATCCCTGTTTAACAAACAAGATGATGGAAAATCAAACTAATGGCAAGAGAGATAATCGAAATGTAACAATTATGTATAAAAACTTTCAAGTCATTCAAAGGTTACACCCAGGTTATACATTATTTTTTTTCATATATAATTGTGTATTCTTTTAGTTTTAATTTATTCACTGCTTTCCACCAAGAGGAAAAGTGAATGCCTGGATGACTTTAAATTTAAAAAAATAACCATACCACAAAGACGAAATTTCCCTCTTCCTTAATATCTGTCAATTATCACAATCTTATATGTACATTGCTAAAAACCAGAGAAAAGAAATCTTTGAAAAATCGTTGCTTGAAACTGAGGGAGCCACTTAATCCAGCATTTTGAAGTGACAGGTCCTGTCTCACTGGAAGCAATAATGATGTCACCAATCACTGCATTTTACAAGTACAGGACAAGGCTCCTATTTATTAAATATACTGGACAACAGCAAATTTTAATTCTGAACATTATTTTCCCCAAAACTCCTACTTCACCATTCACAGGAAAGCAAATAACCCATTGTTAATGCTTAGTGCTGGCCAAAAGTGAATGTGCTTTAAGAAACAAAGCAGCCTAGAGTAATTAAAAAGTAATGACTTTTTTCTTTGTGCTCCCTATATAAAAGGAACAGGAGGGAAGATATACTGGACTAGCACCTTTTCCTTCCCATAAACTGATGCAATAGCCAAACATTTAGGAGTAATGTGCTGACCTTGATGCTCACAGTCACTACACTCAATTCCTTATACCAGAGAAATTGTAAACGTGGTAAATAGCAAGTTTCCTGGCTTACAAATACATCAGCTCAAGTCCCTCTATCATACTCCTTTCTCCTTCCCTCCCCCATCCTCCCTCCATCTGCTGCCCTCCTGGGAAGGGAGCGCTACACTTAATGGCTGTGTGCTTTTAAGTCTAATGTGCTGGATATAAGTTAATGCCCAGTACAGTAAGTGGAGACTCTGCTGCAAGGAAGCCTCTGGTGCTGTTTTTTCCCTGTCAACATCCAGCAGAATCTCTGTAGCCCTAATGTCAGGCAGGATGCAAGGAAAAGAGGGTCTGGGAACATGAAATCCACAACCTGTGACAAAAACAAATCTTGCAAGACACTACACAGCACAGTAATTTAAATAATCTTTCAGTAAAAAACAGGAGACGGTTGGGATTTTATTTGTCACTCCCCTCAACATAATGATTTAAATTTAGAAAATATGCCCATTATAAAATAGGGCATATAAAAATAAGGGCAGGCATCTCCCTGTCAGTGAAGAGTTCACAGGTGAACTCTGTTGGCAGCAGAAACAAAACAGGTCTGATCCATCAGTTATGAAGAGGACAACTGTATTTGGGGATTACGAGCTGCCCTGCTCTCCAGCCATCCTCTCCGCCCCCCTCTGAAAGCTTCAGCAGCAGCAGCACTGCTCATCCACCAGCACTTTGTGACAGCCAGCAGCAGCAGATCCTGCAGGATACATACAGCTCGTGTGCTGGGAGAAATCTCCAGGTTTATCGAGGTTGTGACCAAGCTTTATGGTCAACTCTTCAGGAGATAAATAAAATTACTGCAACGCCAGGTACCTAAACTTTATTGTTTGGAATCCAGGCTTGCCATTTTCTGCTCCAACCACTTGGTACTGCTCCAGGAATGTTACTGGGTGCAAGATTACCCTACCCTAACTTATTGTTTGAAAAAGGCAGCAAAGTAAAAACCATTAAATGAAGTCTAGTCTCATTTACTACATGAGAGAATTGGTTTGACTTAGGTGTTTTAAATGCACACATGTTTGCTGTTTTATTTTATGTGATCTTAATTTGCTGTTTTGGGGTTTTTTTAAATATCTTTAGCAGTTAATATATTGGTTTGTATTGTGGTGGACTTGGCAGTGCTAGATTAATGGTTGCAGTTGATAATCCAACCTAAACAAATCCATAATTCAGCCACAGCTTCCTCATAATTAAAGACAACCACACAGTAACACAAAACTTGCCCTCTACAATACACAATCTAAAAATTGCAACCTTAATGGCCCACATCAAAGCTGAAAGTAAACGGGTGAGACTTGAATTTCCAAATCCCATTGAACGAGCTGAATCAGCTTCTGAAATATCTGCCATGAAATACGTGCGTGTATATATGCAGACAGCCTTAGCTCCTTCCTCTCTCCTGCACTGCTCTGCATGTTCCCTTTACAGAAGAGACCTGAGAGCCAGTATCAGGCCCTCTGCAAGCAGAAACAACCTCGATGAAGTCCATAAAACTACAGCTGCATGTGCCAAGTATGATTCAAACCACTGGAAACAAGAAGTCATTGCTCCAAGGACCAAAACTCACAACTTGCTGGAATATCCACTCTAGGGACTTGGGAAAACCTGGTGTGAATTACGAAGTGAATGATTTTCCCATGCAAGACCGAGGGCACTTCCTGCCCAGCACTGGCACTCTCCTCTCCCTGCCAGCACGTACCAGGGAATGCAGGTAACCCCAACACCAAAGTGGGCTGTGCCTCCCCAGCAGTAACTTCACAAGCTCGCTGTTCAGAGATGCAAGCTTTAAAGGCATCTCCCTGCCTCACTGTACTCCTGCTGGGCCTAAAAGCATTTATTTTCTCAAGTTACATCATGGCATCTTACAGAATTCAAAACCGAACTGTTCAAGTGTCCCTTTGGGAGGGAGACACACTAGCCCACCATTTCTGAATTTTTCCATGGACACCAATGTTAGGCAACTGATGCCGAAATTAAGCCACATGTGGGAGCTCAAAAAATTACCATGCTAACATTGACTACAAAAATCAATATACACGACCAACACTTGATCACTTCTGAAATAGTCTTGCATCGAACATAAGCAAGCTGCATATATTAATTTAACATATAACATAGGGCTTGTTTACAGGGCTTTCCTTTTGCTTATTTGTCCAACAAAAAATTCTAGCAAGGGTTTGTAAAAGAAAAGAGTAAGATGTGTGATAGGCAGCTGCAGCACTTTCCTTGGAATAGCCATGTGTCACAGGGAAAGGGAACAGGCTCCCTCATCGCTGCTGCCAGGGAAGGCTAGCCTCATCCTGCCACTAGGAGAAAACCAGGAGCCAAAATTGTCCAAAGGGGTTTGCAGCGTGGGGCCTGCAAATTTAGTTATTAACTCTCCGTTTGGAAATCTATGCTCTAGAAGTTGTTTCACAGGACAAATTGTATTCTCACCCTTCAAGCACTAAATAAAAGCAAGAGTCTGCTGCTTCCATAACAATATCCCTACTGCCCTGATATTTAAAAAAAAGAAATTAACAAGTTTCCAGTGAATGTACAACATCCTGATTGCAACATATATCCATCTTTTTTGTCAAACTACTTCACAGCAAAGAGCTTCCTTGGTGAGCAGCCTGCCTCCAGCACAAGGTACTGTGGCAGGAGCCACTGCTGCAAAAAGCATTCCTGGTCGGATCCCATCACACATCTCCCAAAAGGGAAGAACACACTTGTGTTGTACATAAACATGAAAGTGCAAGTCAACTGTGTCTCAGTATGACTGACCACTAAATGAACCCTACAGGTAACACAACAGCATAGGATCTGATCATGTAATGAAAATTTCCTTTTATAGTCCTCAGCTACTGAGATGGGGCCTTACAAATAAAGTGTTTGTTGCCTGAAGGCTTCTCTGCATGATTAATACAGCAGAAAAGAACACCAACACACGTGAACACAAACACCTTTTTCTTTTTCTCCCTCTCAGGGTTTACCAACAGCAGCCAGACTGACTTTACAAGGTGTCTTAACAGCACACTTTCATCAATGAAAATCTTCATCAGTTTTATTCCTGCGAGAACGGTGAACAAATGTCTCACTCCTTCTGTCCTTGCCCACTGCTGCATCCGTAAGCACAGTGCCAGCTCCCTGTGCTGGCCACCCCTGTGATCCTCTACTGGGGAGGCTACACTGACAGAGAGATCACTGGAAGTAGCACTTTGGGAAAAAACAAACAACCAAACAAACAAAAAAAGCCACCCCACAACCAACCAAAAACCCCACACCACTACGGGGACATTTCTAACCTGGGCTGTGTCAGTGTCACAATCCATACAGCAGCCCCCAAAAGGCTCTGCCAGCGCTCCCGGGGAGGTGGCAGAGCGTGTGGCACAGGGCAGGAAGGAGCAGCTGGGGAGCAGCAGGTTCAGCGCTGAAGCCTTTCTTTACATCAGGGATCTTCCCCTTTCCAGCCCTGCAAGTAACCTCCAGGCACGGCTTTTCTCATTCAGACAACACGTGGGAGCTGCAGAAGGCTGATACCTCACACTGAGGGACTGATGGATTGATTTTGATAGGCACAGAGACTGCTCTGGCAGCCTGATCCCACCAGCACAGGAGGCAAAGGGTTTATCACCGACCGAAACCAGACCTGGCTTCCGTCTCGGGGCAGGGCAATGTGGGAAGACAGGAATAATACGGCACTGGTGACAAAAAAATTATTTTAAACCTGTGCTACATTTATAATAATAATAATATTAGCACTTTTACAGCATTAGCCTTCCAGGGATGTCAGGCCATTTTTTTAAAGGTAGGTTGGTACTATTCCTTTTTACAATGACAAAAAGAAAGGTCAGAAATTTAATCAATTTTTCAAGAGTGCTTAGCATATTATGACTGCACTGTATAAACACAATACAAGGGACCGAAATTTGAATTTTAATTACAAAACTGTAATTCCTGAGCCTTACATCACCACTGCATGAACACTTTTAGTATGCTCCACACTCCAGCATCCCGAAAGTGTCTAAGCGTAGCTTCTTTAAAAAGTTATTTTCACGTTACATGTAAAATTTAAATTTAGAACTCATGTGTTGCTTAGATTTTTGCACAAGCAACATTGAACAAGGTAAAATTAGTAAGACAGTAGAGATCTTCACTCACAAGGCCATATACAGACATGCACAGGCACCAGTAAGAGAGCTTTCCTAATGACAATTAAAATTGGCATCTTTGGCACATGGCTTCCACTGTTCTGTGGCAGAAGGACCACGAAACACCATCAGTTCCTGGCCCTCTCTGGAGTGGAGGACTGTTTATTTTGGGACAGTTGTAAGGGCTCTCACCTCCACTGTGTCCATCCCTGTGTCCAGCTGGAATCCCCAGCAGGCGCTGCAGGGAGAGCTCGGCTGCCTCGGGGCAGCTGCTGAAAGGCTACAGAAAACCAGGTTTGTTTTCCTTCACACACCGGGCTGGGAACTGCTGCACCTCAGTGAGGGACCAGCCAGGGAAAGGAGCAAAACCTGCACCAAGGCAAGCTGATTGCGAGCCACGACCCCAGGAAAAAATCCCTGTGTCGGAAAGTAACGGCGGAGTTTTAAGTGCGCTCATTCAAAGTCCTCCTGTTTTCACAACCAGAGCTTAAACGTCACTTGATTGTTTCAGAGACTACTGGCTTATTTATTTATTTATATATTTAATTTGGAAAAATAAGTAGTGAAAAGAAACCTGGGTGGTCGTGGGCTGTGTATGCTTTTGTTAGGGGAAAAAAAAAAAAAAAAAAAGTGTTATTAATGGCCAGAGCAACAATTTCCAGCAAAACTACAGCTCTGTCACACAGCTGGAACAGCCTGCCCAGTCACACGAGGTACAGCTGACTGGCATAAGACTGAAGCTCTTATTCTCTCAACCAATAATGTTACATGCACCAACTCCACTTTTCTGTAAATGTCAAATGAGTTCATATTTTGCTAATGCCAACTCTTTTTCCCTCCTGCTAAATATCACACACCTTACGTGAAACAAAAATCGAGAATATTGCAAATCGAATGCATGATTTCCCACTAATCTCAGTGGGAGTTTATAAAGCCCATTAAATGCAGGATGATTTCCCCAAGAAAAGAAAAAAAGCAAGATCGTCTCTCTCAAGGTTAGTAGTTTAATAAGATCTCTGAGTTTTAACAATGTAAGGCTTCATCACAGTTGAAAGTTTTTTGTTCTATGATCAAATAGCTGTGTTTTTATTTTACTATTATTATTATATATACACATTTACACACAGAAATTTACGTAGTTTTTTCAACCAGACATATATTTCTACAAATATATAACTGCTTATACTCTTTGTTTTAAAATAAGAATATTCCCATGGGGGATTGCTCTAGTACAGAAAAGGCAGTAAAATTATATAGTTACAGATTGAAAAATGTATCTCCAGGTATGAATAAACTTATTTAGAGGACTTTTACTCTGGCACAGAAACCTCTATCTTTCTTACTCTCCTACTACTGAATTTAAACCATAACAAAGTTTTAACATGCTTTCAAACCACCCTAAAAACAAGGCACCAAGCCGTGCTGGTGAGACCAGAGGAAACCTAATGAACTGCTCTGAAAGGCTCAGCCTGCAGCAGCTCGGGCTACAGCTATTTTATCTTCACCAAACTCCCTCATCCTCACCAGATGGGCGTGTCCAAAGGGGCACTTTCCATAACAGATACACAAGGTTTATTTCACTCTTCCCTTTTTTTCCCCCTGTAAGTAAATGGAGTGTTGAACCTAAACAGCAAGATTTTTCTGTCTGGTTAAAACCTAAGTAAGTAGTTTTTCATTTGAATTTGTCCCCAGGCTGCATCCTACTGCTGCTCACTGGTATTGTTGGTACCACTATTAGCAGATTCATACAGAATATCTCAAAACTCTAAACAGGCTTAAAAGCAGGTTTGTTTTTTTTAAAAACAAACAAACAAACATACAAACAAACACCTATACTTGGCAGCACCACACCCAAGGAGCAAGAAGCACTTCTTTCTTTAAGTCACAAAAAAAGATTGACCAAAAAAATTGAAAGTATGAAAATTTTCACAAGAATAATAATCAACATGAAGCACAGGGAAGCATATTATAGTTGTTATTTATTATTTTGCAGCTGCCATTGAAAGCAGGGAACTAAGATGATGCAGTTTATTAAAACTAACTGAAAGTAAACATTAATTGGACAAAGCATTCAAATACAAACACTTTATAATATTCAGAAAGTGAAACCTGTGGGTGGGAGCATCGCTTCAAGATGACAAAATAATATTTAAAATTACATCTCTTTATGCAAAACAACTCTGCAGCAAAAATTGCCTTTAGAATACCTGTTCAAACATTAATTAGTAGAGAAATAAAAAGGTTGGACAAACTGATTCAAAAGTTATACTGACAAAACCACGGTTGCTGCCAGCCCAAGCAAAGGGAGCTATGATAAATACACTGTTGTTTACCTGACAGTGCACTTAAACAAATTGACTAAGGAGTGCTGGTATAAAAATACATATAAAGCTCAGAGAACTGCATCCCAGATGGTTGAACTAATGACACTGTCACATGAAAGGCACAAAATGAAAGTAGGAGAAAAAGCCCAGGCCATGTGTCCCACGAACAGGCAGAGTACTGCCAGTAGTGCCCTACTCACCAGATTTGTGAGATTTATGCTGGTGATATTCCATGGACTCTCCTTTACTCTGTGTGAAATCAGAGTTAGGCCCAAAGGATACAAGAACTTGTAAATGGCTCAGGATGGGCCAAGAACCCAGTTCTCACCTTTGCACATGAAGATGCACATCCATAAAGAAATTACTTCTAAAAACAGTATTTCCTTTAGCAAAGAACACTGTCCTTAAGCTGCACCCAGCTCCTGATTTATGGCATGCAGCAGGGGTCCTGCAGCAACAGATTGCCCTGCTATTCACATACATGTCACAAAATTCGGCTCCCATGTTGCTTTACTCATTTCTCTTCATCCCATGATTTTTAAAATAAATTTTCCACTAGAGAATAAAGCCTCTTCAAACCCCTTCTTAGGAAAAAAAAAACACACAAACAAAAAGAAACCAACAAACCACACACATGCATTACTTTAAAAGACAGCAACAAACAAAAGCAGACTGTAAAACCTAATCAAATCAGTTCTGGTGGCTGCAGCAATGTGGCACTAACAGAGATGTACAGGGTAAAAAGATTGTGGGTTTTTTTGTTAATACTGTTTTTACCAATCTTCTGTTCAGATTTCTCACTTGATGACAACCTCTTTCAGATAAACACACAAAACTTCCATTACAACACATTGAGAAGACAAATAAAGACTCTGTCTGAAGCTACCACATAATCCAGTCTCCTCTTCCCAGAAACAATTCTACTGTTCTTACATCATACAAACTCTCAGCATACTCACATCTTCATTTCCTTGCTTTCCTCTACCCATCTGGTAGGATCCCGTCTTTTATTTCTCAACAGGTTTTCTAAAATCTGTCATTTGCCATCCAGACCAATACCTGAACTCACCTCCTGCACTTGAACGTTGCTGTCTCTGCTTCCACTGTGAATCTGAGACTAATTCATTTCCCATGTTTCGAAATTTTGATCTCCCTTTCGTGTGTCACATCCTCCGCTGAAACCAAATTTCTGATTTTAAGAAAGTTGCAGTATTTAAGTTAAAAATTATTTAAAATACTGTCACTGTACTGTACTTCGAAGTTTCAGTTTTTATTTCAACTACACAGTCTTTCCGAACAACAAGTATCTTTCAAGACATCCATCAAGTTAGTATCATTTAAGAGATACACTGTCCCTTAGAGGAACGCCTGTAGAAAAGTTTGTGAGATTTTAAACCAAGCATGAAGAATTTTTACAGTGTTGAACACCACACTTAGTCCTAAATTCAGCTCCCACTGAAGTCAATATCAATAGGAAGGGGTTCTTTAAAACTGCTTTCTGATTTTCTTTTGTTTGCTTTGAATTCATTCTCTAAATGAGATTTTTACTTAATGTCAGTCAGAAGCACAGCCCGGAGTGTGGAGTGCAAAACAGAAATTTGCTGACGAAAGGTCTGAAAAGTGAATAAAGACACGGAAATGTTTCTAAAATCAAAGTTACATCATCGTGGTAGTAATAAATCAAACGTAATTAATGGAAAGTTTTTCACCTTGAAAAGTCAGTCACATGCACGACAGACACTCGTCAGCATCCTTCCTAAAGTTGCTTTTAGGAACATTGTAACCACATGAAATCCTATTAGAAGGTGCTGAACTCCTACATTGTGACTCTTCCGGCAGGCTTCTACATAACAAAAATGCAATGAAGTACCATACAACTTTCCCCCCTTATTATGCAAAATCCTTATCAAATTCAATAGTGTGACATGGTTCAAAATCCTGCCTAACAATGGCTCGCAGGATGTCAAGAGATGTCGGCTTTGTTTTAGTTTCACGTGCTTTTCAGTCTATTAATGCTAGAAGAAAAAGAACCTTCACATAAATAACCGATAAAGATCAAACCCAACTAAACAATGGGAAGGAAATTCAGAGTTGGAACTGGTACTTAGCTCTTTGCTAAGCAAGCAGCCCATTGTGCCTCGGTGCCCGGCGGCACAGCGACCCTGGGTGCCACAATACCCAGGAATAACAAGGTGAGGGAAGGGACCTCCAGCTCCCCGCTTCCCATGGTTTTGTTGGTTCGGGCCAGGGCTGTTGTTCAGAGAGAGTATTTGCAGCTCTTCGGAGAACTCCCGGGCAGCCCCCGACTCCTTTGTGCGGCAGGTTGCGAGTGGAACGTGTGCCGCATTCCACATTCCACTCGCAACCAGGAGGACAAAGGATTCACTGATCAGGGGGGACAATTAGTCCCAATTAGGCCTATTTCGCAGCTGAGTGTGAGCGCTGGGGGAAGGGAGCTTAAATTTTAAAGCAATGGGTCCCTCAGGCGAGTTAAAGCGAGACCAGTAAAGTGACAAGCTTGAGAAGGCTGGGGCGAGTTCCACCGAGGTGGTGGCACCGAGCCTCGGGCACAGCCACCTCCAGGAGAGGACGGAGCTCGGCCTCTCAGTCCTCGGACACAGCGGGTGAGAAACCTGACAACCAGGAGCCTTTCAGCTCCCATGACCGGGTGACGGAATCTCCCAGTTTTCAACCCACTCGTGGAGCAGCAGCCCTCGGTGTCAGGCAGCGGCAGGCACACAGCAGGCACACGGGCACGCAGGCCGGCAATACTCACATATGCACGTGGGGAGGCTGGAAGCGGCTCTGATTGATGTTGTAGTGCGTGAACGCCTGCGTTGGGTTGGAGCTGTACTCATCCACCGTTATGGTAACTTTGCCTTGTGAAGGAATTCCATGAGCCATCCTTCCTCCTTATGGACATGGGCAGCTCACAACTTCCCAAAGCCAGGAGCAGGGTAGGGCATTGTGGTCCGGGCAGCTCCCGATTCCCAGCAGCTCCGCATCAACTCCGCGACCTCTGCCAGGAGAGAAAGACAGCGCACGCTGCTATAAGCCATGAGATGTAAACACACGCAGACCTATTACTCTACGCACTCCTGATTTCCATTCAGATTTGAGATCTTTTTCTATACTCTTGATGTACCCATCACCCCTTCCTAAGCATTACTATTCACTTTTTTTTTTTTTTTCAAATTGCCTCATCATCCAACTCCATCATCATTAGACACATCCAAAGGATGAATGCTTAAAGTAGGGCTTTATCTTCAGGGAGTGGGGGAAGGGGGAATAAAATATGTGTTGAAAGCTCCAGTTACACACTCCCCGTTTCATATCCTTTATTTTAAATAACATCTTGTGTTAATTGCAGCCACGAAAACTCACAAGTGGACCCAGCTTCCTGAAGGACGAATGACTTTCCATAAATATGCCCACTTGTTTTCAAGGCACTGTTGTCGCTTTAGAACACTGAGTAACAACTGAGAGACTTACAAGAAACTGACGTAAAGAACACATTACAATTGCACAGCAAAACGTACACCCAAACACCTTCGAATCAAAGCAGTTTTTTTGTCCAGAGAAAGGCGAGTATTTAGACAATGTTAACAAAATATCCATATTATAGCTCCCTAGCACTGAAACCGGTTTGGATTCACTGTTACCAGACAGTAATGATTTATCTGACAGACTTAAGCGCGATTTTACGCATAAATATTTCTGCATAAGATGAAAGAAGAAATAGGCTTTTCCCTCTCTATGCATCCCTATCTTTCACTTCTTCAGAGGGCTCTTAAGCATATTTTGCGTTAGGACTGGATGTGTACTGTAATATTAGCATAACCCAATAGCCAGAAACCTCCCAAACACGGTCCGTTGAGCTTCTTGCACAAAATCTGAGCTTCGATTTCTTCAGTCAATAAACTCAGGATAGCTCAGCTGCCTTCCTTTCAGAGGGACTCTGTGAAAATTGATCAGCTGATGTTCGAAGAATACTTTCAAGACGAGCAACTCTTTAAAAGCCCCGTTTGTGAGGCAGATCCTCAGCTGGGACACGCCATGCTAGCTGCAAGGACTTACATGAAACCACGACCCTCGGAACCCATTGATATTCCTCCCTTTAGTTGCCACATGCAAGAGCGGACTTTTCATATCTGGAGTGCATTTTACAAAAGTAAATCAGTGCTTACTGGGAAGACAAAGAGATGGGAAAGAGAAGAGAAAGACTTGAGCCCTGAGCATCCAACTCCGCAATATTTTTCCAGTGCAGTTTTCCTGGACTTCTCTAGCTCCTAGATAGAAATGTGTTTGCCATGTGTAACACTAAACATTTGAAATCTTTGATTTGTATTCAAAATATATTTTTAATACAAAGACTAATTTCCAGTTTGGCATGAAGCATGATGAAAACGCTCTGCAAATGGCAGATGGCCTGCTATAGGCCATTTATTTTACTATTTTACCACCTCAGGCCTATGTAGGCTTCCATATGTTAGTTGGGTTAAGACATTCTGCAACCTTCATTCCACTAACTGGATTCTATCCTTCATCTTCTTTAGCATTGAAAGGAAAAAAAAGTATATTAAAAAAAAAAAAAAAAAAAGATGAAACTAAAATGTAAAGCACCAATTTAAAAACTGTCACTGGAGATGGTACAGCATTGTAACTCTGGTTATGGTCTGGTCTTCTTCCCCTGTGAGACCTAGTGGACCTCTCTCTGGTGAGAACAAGGTTTCAGCAGCAAAAAAAGCAACGGGGAGCTTTGCTGAAACAAATCTTTGCTGTGTTAGATGCGATGTAAGATGCTGCAACAACTGCTCACATAATGTAGTGGTTACCACACCAAGTTTGCAGCTGTTTCCTGAATTTTCTTCACAATTATATTTTAGTGTTATTTTGCATAACAGTAAAACAAAACACCTGCTTCAAACAGCAGTCCTATTCCAAGCACTGCAATTCTTTTGAGATAGGAACTACGAAGAGTGCACAACACAGAGCAACATAATTGCCCTGTACTGAAAAGTAAATACAAATGAAAACATCTTCCTGCCAGAGAAATGACTGTCATTAACGAGAATGCTGGCCATCACAGCTCCCAGGAACAAAAAAAACAAACCAAAACAAAACAAACAAACAAACCAAAAATCCTAGAGTTCTTCTTTTACACTGCAAGAACTTTAGAGCCTGCATATATTAAGAAGTAGTGAGAAAATTACATGTGTAATGTTATTTTTTTCCGCAATTAAAAGCGACAATATAAAACAATGATTAAACCAACATCAAAAATATGCTTGGGCTTTCAGAAAAGCTAAATGACACTGTTTTCATCAACCCAGCATAAGAAAGGTCAGAACATTAAATTTCATATTATAGTTCACTCATGGAAGAAAAATCTAATTTGTTCATGAGAATGAATTATACATAAAGATAATAAGCATTTTTTACAATGTTTATAACAGTCCATGTTACAGAAAGAAATTACAACTAACTGGCATAAAACAAATGACAAGAAGACACTTAAATAGCTGTATTAAATACTTTTAAGTTGACTCTCAGATTATAAGTGTATAAGCTGCAATTGCTTCCCATTGTTCTAATCTTTAATCTTAAAAATAAATCTCTACTTAAATTAAGACAAAGCTGAACAAAGCATCATTTAAAATGAAATTCAACAACAAATGCCAGACTGGGGGTAAAAAAAAAGTATAATTTGAACCTGGCTTCTGTGTCAATTCTCTTAATTTCCATTTAGTACTCTTTCCATAGAGTACTACAGCTCAGCTATCAGAAGTATCTAATTATTACCTTCTTTACCGTGAACGTCTCTGAAGAAAATAGAAGAAGGAAGCTGAACACTTCAAAACTTTAAAACAAATGTATTTTAGGCCCAAGATTAAAAAAAGAAATTAAAAAAGACTTATTTGAATCGCTACCATTCTTCTTTCTCCAGCTACAAGCACTACTACTACACACAGGAGATGAGTACAAAAAAAAAATAAAAGTTACATTATTTTCCCATCTATCAAGTAAAACAACGTGTAATATCTTCCACGCCTTTCGAGGCAGTTTTAAGTAAGAATGGCTATATTAAAAACCTAAACGATGATCTTTCAGCATGTTGCATTTTCCCAGATGCAGGCTGTTATCCTTTTCCAGTGTGGATTTGTACCGGCAGCAAGGCAGGAGATGTGCCATTGTACACATCTGCTCAGTGTTACAGGTATAAACCGGCACTTTTTTCGGAACAGGGCTGACCCAAACTTAGGTGCAGCTCATTGAAAACCTGTACACTGCCGCCCTGTCAAAAAACTGCCGTGAAATCTGCACAGGTAAGTCATTTTAAATGTAACGTTACACTGCACGGAGAGCTACTCACACCAGCTCTGCGTATGTCCACGCACACGCAGGCACGTGAAAAAACCCATTTCCCCAAATAAAATATTTACGCCTTCCTCATCTGAATTTCAAAAATTTGCCTCTGGCTGGGCTCGGGCTGTAGCAGAAAACGCTGAAAGGCAGGAGCTGGGAAGGGTTAATCCCGTGTCAACACCTTCTGTCGGTACAGGCACTATCCCGGCGCTGTTACACCGCCACGGCACGCTGCACCCGCCCGGGCCGCGGGCACCGGCCGCGCGTCACCCACCCCCCGAGCCCCCGGCACTCACGGCGCGCTCCCCGCGCCCCGCGGCGGTTCGGCAGCGGCCCCGCAGCCCCCGAGATGCTGCGCTGCAGTTTGCCGACAACTCCGGGCTCCAGCTACCCATCGAGTCCGGCGGAGGCAGCGGGGGGGGGCCGGACCCCGACGCTCCCCCGCCCCTTTTCCCCGCCGCCGACCCCCGGTACCTGGGCTCCCGGCCGCTCCCCACCTCCGCCCGCTGCCGGCTCCCGGGCCGCCCCGGCCGCGGCCCCGCGGGGCCGC